>APFE030284408.1:0-15951 GCA_000404065.3 Pinus taeda
CTGCTTATATGTTCTATCTACATTTTGCTTAACTACTTGTATGATTGCTGTGAGAAAAGTGAAATTGCTCTTAGCATAGAACATCTACAAAAATTTACAATTCTTAAATGGCGAGATTTCATGAGAAGACCATAAACTGGACATGCAAATTTACCCTTTGTTTGATGACCTCCTAAATATGGATTAATGTCAATATTAATTATATATCAAGGAATTATCTAAAAAACATGCACGATATTTTGATAAAATTATATACTGTTAAACTTCAGTAGTACATTACATCCCACCAAAATGTGTTAGCTCGAGGCATCATGAATTTTCCATGTGAGTGTTCCATGGAATTGAAATTGGTTTTCCCGAATTGATCTTGATAGCAACATGTTCGTTGAAACTCCATAGCAACATGTTCGTTGAAACTCCATAGCATACATAGTGATTCTTGCCCATAACTTTAGAAACTCATTGAAAAGAGGCTTAATATATACATTCATATATTTAACTTGGTACTTACCTAATTGGTTCACAACACACACAGGCGCGCGCACACACACACACACACACAAACACATATACACACAGACACATAGACACACACGCACACACAATACATTATGTAATGGAAACGACAAATTGAATATTGTTACATATGTTCGATTTATCTTTTGTAAACAAATACAAAGACAATCATTTTCGACAATGTGTACTCCCTGTTTATTGACATCTAAGGAGAAAGTTTGTTGTTTATAACAAAAATACGCCAAATGAGTAAATCGACTTGATCTCTCCAAATGGATTGGCATCATTAGCTTCCAATAAAAACCTAACATTATAGGTTCTTCCTTAAAAAATGGTCAAATTTATTTGATGTTCTTAAATGTAGAATCATTTGTAGGCATTGAAGAACATCATATTCACTTCTATTCTGTGCATGGTAGTCCATAAACTGTGCTATGCTTTGGCACCTGAATAGTTATTGCAAATGTGGAATTATGGGAATATGACGAAGAACCTTACAAGGTACCTTTTTAGTTGATTGATTTGATATTCTTGATTTAAAATTGTGGGTATTTCATTTCCGATGCACGTTGTCCATAATATGT
This sequence comes from Pinus taeda, assembly GCA_000404065.3. Taxonomy (NCBI): domain Eukaryota; kingdom Viridiplantae; phylum Streptophyta; class Pinopsida; order Pinales; family Pinaceae; genus Pinus; species Pinus taeda. The sequence goes on from APFE030284408.1 coordinate 1,101, forward strand.
AATATGATCATCGGGACATGCATCGATAATTTGATACTTCGTCCTGATCTCTTTCATAATGACAAATGATTCTCAATATGTGCGAGGTAAATTGTTTGACAATGGTAATAGAAAATCACCTAAAATATACAACATAAAAAATAACTAGTTAAAGTAAAGAACATTGATAATAAATATTACATCCTTAATTTAGACATTCAATAACACTAAAAATAGAGAAAAGTATACCTTAGGCTTTGTGTGAGACAAGTGTATGAAAAACTATTCAATACTCTCAAGTTCACCACCAACACAATAGTAGAGCAGAGATCTATCCTTGAGCCTTCATAAAGGGGTTGTTGTGACAAATCAATCGAAGGTACATTATGAATATCCTCAAAATTGTCATCAATTGGATCAAAGATGTTCTGGATCAATCTATTTATACCATCATTCTCAACTATATGATTAGTGCCATCTTCTTCCATTGGACTAATTGATCTCCAATATTTGCTCCATACTATTCTTTAGCATGTACAATCTACTAATACTTGGTATATTCCCAAGCTCGCTCTTAGGAGGCCTTGAATTTATAATCACAAATTAGAATAAAATAAAATAAATATTTCATGTAACAAATAATAAACAGGGAAAACTTTAAGGAAGAAAATTTATCTTAAAATTTAGAAACCTTGGTGATTCTTACTAGGCTTCCCTAATATACAAGCTATAAAGCTATTGGAAATAATTTTGTAAAAATATTCAAATTTCTAATGATTTTATATAATAGCCATACATTTTTTTGCAATTTTTAAGGTAAAATAATTTCATCAAATAATTTTTGGGTGAATCATTTTAGAAAAAAATGGAAAATTTTAAGGTAAAATACTCTCATCAACTAATTTTTGGGTGAATCATTTTAGAAAAAATGGAAATTAGCGAATATATATATATATATATATATTTTTTTGAAAAAAAACATGAAAATTATCCCATATGCAAATACTAGCACCAAATTTTTTTCCTGATATTAAGAAATTAAAAATTGTACTGATATAATAAAATATACAAATACGTATAATGAATATTGAATTACCAAGAGATGATATTCATACCCACTTTAACATGCCCAACTTTTCTACAATGTTTTTCAATTGTTGTTATTAAAAATATTTTTCTATTAAGGCCTTTGCATTGCTTGCAAGGGAAATACCATTTCCTATCACCTGTTTCCTTTAATGCAATAGATAACTTAACAAACCTCCTTTCATTTTCTTATGGAGTAATGCTATATATCATTCTAATTAACTACAACTACAGTAGAAAGCAATGAAGCAATGCAAATGCAATATACACATTTATTCATTAAACAAATTCGCAAATGTAAATGTATTTTTACCAACTAAATAAAATAATACATGACATAACAAAAAAGGCAAGAAACGAGTATTTCCATAATGCATGTGCATTTTTGACATATAAATAATACAGGTGGCACATCTTCATTTAAATTGAAGGGTTTTCACTATAACTATTGTAATAACCAATTTTGATCCTAATGTTATGATAACCTCGAATTTCATTATTCAACAATGAAATGATTTCCATATACAAATATATCAACCAATCAATAATTGCATAGCTGTAAGAGAAATAATTATGTAAAAAACTTGATAAGATATGTAGATCAAGAATTAGATAGGGAACTAACAAATAAAATAAAATGTTTTATGTGTTGAAAAACAACTTAAAAATCTCTACACAATTGTCCCATGTACAACTTATAAAGTGTAAATCTCTCTCTATATATTAAATTACATTACTAATATACATAAAAACCCTTGCTAAAAAACCCTTTTTAAGGATTAGCCTAAAAAAGATATTCAATACTTACCTCACATAACCAATAAAGGAGAAGTGAGAGAACAAAGGCATGACACCCCTTCCAAGTCACAAAGTTTCTATTCAATGAATCAATCTTAGTATCCTTGTAATATTCTTGAGATATCAAAATAATGTCTTTGAAAATATAGTATAAATAACCAAGAAAAAAAACTTAGAAGTTGACATTAATGCTTCCTGAGAAATAATTTCAATACATATGATGTCAACAATTCACCATGATGTGGAGGAGAGAAGCTTCTATTTATAGAAGAGGCCTTTAACAATTGTCCTCCTCTTGCTCTAAAAAAGGCCTTCAACAATTATATATAGAGTACATTCATTGGCAAAATATCTATGGACCAACAACACAATTATTGAACAAACATCAAGTCAAATTCTCCTTTCGGTTAAGTGGGTGTCAAAATGTGCATCACAATTGTGGCCATAGTTAATTTGTGTAAGACATGTAACGACATTGCAATGACATACTGTTGCAAGTCTAATGAATGTAACTATTGTCACGAATGTGAAAAATGTCAAGGTGGCTAATAAAAAAAGTAATTTTGACAAATTACAAGTGTTATTAGAATTCTCTCTTTCCAACAAAGTGGGAAAATTTTAGGCAAAATGTGGGAGACGTATTTCCTCTTTATTGAAAAGAAGATAAAAAACATTTTGTGTAGAATTTGGAGAATCCAAAGTAATAAATGATATATATATAATATTATTATATATAATATTATATATTATATATATATACTATATATATTTAATAATTAAAAACAACATTCATGGAGTTTGAGAAGTGAAGATATAGTTCATTTAAAACAAACATTTTTCTTGAGTTTTTTTTCAAGGAAGACCACGAATTTCATAGATTAGATATCTTTTCACAGAGTGCACATATTTCAATAAAAACAATGCCAATAAATCTAGATAATTTGTGACATTTCATAGTTGGGATTATAATAGCCAATATGAGAATTATAGCAGAAATTGTGATCATTATACATTTTTTTCCTCAAAACCTACTTTGCAAATGGTTTTTCTAGTGATTTTAATAGTTTTTTCTTGGGTTAGCAAGCTCATAAACTTTTAAACTTGTAAACTTTTTCTTGGGTTATAAACTTTGATGTCTAAACATAGTTATATATATTTAGGAGGTAAAACTATGGTAGGGGAAGAATACATTCAAGAAATATAATTGGAATAATATTGTTGGAAACCCTTGTAACCCATGTTGGTACTCCTTTGAGTAGTGCCACATTTTACAATACTTGTATATGGAATATCAATTCCACATACCCATGGGTATATAGGAAATACCCTAGGTATACTTGAGACCATCCTTAGATAAAATAATCAACCATCTTTTTTCTATAGTACACCAAGAATAACACTCAAGGAGATCAACATCTTATACTCTAGTAGTCAAGTAGTACAACTAAGGGCATGATTGAGCCTCCTTAGTTAGTGCCTTGGGATATTGGTTCAACTACTATTATTGGACCTTGCACATATATTAGAGAGCTACAACACCTAACACTCTCCTGTTGCTAAGACCCAATAAAATTTGTTAGTAAGCTCACCCATTATAGATACCTAAAAAACACCTCATGCCACTTCTCCAAAAAATATGACAACAGGTGCTACATTGGACATGTTGAACAACTTAGAAAACTAGTTTAAGAGTTTAGATGAGAAGGAGAAATAAAATTAGTAGGGACTAAACAAGTTGAATGAGAAATTATAAAAGTTGGCTGAGAAGGAGAAAAAAAATCAACGAACATTGGCCAACATAAAAATTATTAAATGATAATTTGCCGAGTGCGTTAGCTCAAGGCATATTAGAATAACAACACCCAACTTCACAACACATTAAGCCACAGTAGGAGGAAACTTCTAACTCATGGCTATGTAGATACTCAAAATCCTCTTTAGGTTAGTAGAGAAATATGTCGATGGATAATAACACATGGAGCCATTCTCCTTAGGTGGAATTGACTTAGTTTGATGGTTCTAGCCCATAAGGATGAGCCACTTAGATAGAACATTATTTCTCCTTCCAGGGTTTTATTGATGACATAGTAAAACTGAGAGTGGAGGTTTTGTATTTAGATCCAGAATGATGGAAGTGGTGTGAATGACATAAAAAATACCATCCAGGCTACCTCACCTAAAGTAAATTTGTTTTGAAAATGATACAACTATTTGGGGTAGCTTACCAAGTTATACTAAACATGATTAGTCTCTAAATTTGAATAAAACCTTCAAAAAATTAACCATTCATACAAATAACTTAATGGATTCCTCCTATAAATAATAATGGCCTCAATGGATTCCTCCTATAAATAATAATGGCCTCAAGAAGGATATCCAAGAACAAGTCAAAATGAAATATCCTGCTACACAAATGGAATCAAATGGAGGGCACTAGATGATGATCAATGCACAAATAATAAAAAACAACCCCACCATTAATTTTTATAAATAATAATAATGGGGACCCTTTGTTTTAAACCAAGTGTATATTTTTATCTTTAATAAACACTGAGGGCATTAATTATGCATTTAGTTAATAAAACATTCATTTAAGAAGAACCACCACAGCCTTGACTTAAGCTTTCAAACAATTGGAATAAGCACAATTCTTTAAGTTACTTGGGTATCCCGGAACCCTAGAATCCCAGAATCTTGGAACCATGTAGCTCTTATTTAATTAAATTGTAAAACCTTTTGGGCACGTAGGTTTCTGGGATCCACATCATCACTTTCTTAAATGGCGCACTCAAAAAATAGGCCTACACTCCCACTTATGCATTAATATTTATTATAAAGAAAAGCCCCCACTTCCACCACTCCACTCTATTAAGCCTGCTAACCCCTAAAGCTCATAAAATTTTAGAATTTCTATTTATGAAACCTTATGAGCATTTGGGTATCTCGGTTCCACATCATCCTAGCATGTACATGGCCCACATTCCCAGTTATGTCACGTTTTCTCTTTTTTTCTTTTCTTTTCTTTTCTTTTACGATATGTGGCTCCTTTCCACTCTAATGTCTTGCCTACTTAGAAATCCGTAACAATTTATAATTGTCAATTTCTAAGGACTTAGAGGCATCCGAGATCCTAGGAACTCCTCTCTCCTATCCAGTCATCCCGCTCTCATTTCATCGAAACTTTATTTCATTTTGTTATAGGATTTTCCCCTCTAGGATATTACTTCACTTGTGTTCCTCTATTGCTCGGATACCCGTAACACCAAAACTTTTGTAAATTTTATTCCAAATCCTTACGAGATTTCTACTCCCATGTTATGACGTGGAATCCTTCACGTGACCCCTTGCCTTTACCTTGTTGAATCAATTTAATGCCTTCATCTATGGGTTGTGCGGGCACATTTATGGTTAAAAATTAGTTTATTTAACATGTTTAAATTGTTATTTTACTATGTCGTTCTATTGTCTTCGTAATAACTCCACACTGTTAATGCTTCTGATATTTCTAAAAGCAAGCTTTGATTTCTCTTGCCAAGACAAAATGAATAAGGATAAGGAAAATAAGAAGGAACCTTTGCAACAACTTATTCGTCCATTCAAAGAAACAATAGACGAAAAACAACTATGTGTAGGGTTGTTCTCGAATACAGTATGTACCAGAGATTCAAGGCAATCCTCATGGGAAAACATCTACAAATATTTTGAGGATGAAGATGATATGGTTACAATGAGGACAATCATTGTTTATGATGAAACACCAACTGCAAAAATAACCCCTCAGGATGCAACAAACTCCTTGCACACAATTGGAGTGAGGCCTCAAATTTTTCCATATACATATATGGAAAGATGGGTGCTGGAGAATGTGAATATCACCAAGAGGATGTTTTATACATAGAAAAGCACCATAATTGGTTCATTCTCAAAAAAATACCTTCAGGCCATGTCCCATTTACCAGAATTGTAATGCATTTACAACAAACAATATGTGCAAGACTTTATAAAGAAGCGCGAGGAACCAACTGAATCTATAAGGGACTGGAGGAAGGACCCAAATAAACATAATGCATAGGAAGACAATAAGTACCTAATAAAATCACTCACTTCTCCTTTCAGTCATATTTCCTCCATGATTTGTAGATTGCATGTCTATCTGAGGTGGAGATAAAAAATAGGCTAAAAATGAAAGTGCTCAGAATCTCTCGAAACTAGCACCAAATTGTAGTGTTTGTCGACTTGATTCCAATTCTCATTGAATCATCTCAATATGACATTGTATGAGGAAGTTGTGATGTTCTGAAGTTCCTTCCCAATAACAAAAAAAGTCAACTTGCAGGGTTGACTGGGCTGTTGACTGGGTAGGTCGTATGTTGACGCCAACAATTGATTGAGAAAGCATGATGGGAAGTACAGACCAATCCGGGCTCGACAATTGGTAGTACCATACAAGAAGTGTTGGTGCATCTTTATTGGTTTCTTGGTTTTAGGTGGCCCAATCTTGAGGAACCTGTGGCCTAATGAGAGGGTGCCACATGGCCCTCGATTTTCTTGCCAAAATTTTAGCGAGTGGGTAGTGGGGTGACAGACCTTGCGAGCTTCGACCTCGTGACCTTCAGAAAACTAACTAAGCAACTTACCATTGCACTAATCTGTTGTAACTTAACCGTATTGGTTGGTGGATTATATTTAATGTCAAGTTATGGGCATGTTTGTGGAAAGGGGCTGGGTGATCAACCCTGGCCCCTAGTTACATGTGATCGCGACATAAGGGAGTCGGGTGGGATGGTTAAGCCTTAGTCTCGGGCCATATGGGAACCCACACGACCCTGGCATAGAGGAGTCGACGACTATAGTAGAGGGGGCGGGGATAGGCCCTGACCCCCGGTTCTATTGACCACCATATGAGCACAGGCATAGATGAAAGTGACTGACCCGTGTAGTTAGCCACGAATCCCAGCCCTGTTCAGTACCACATGACCAGAGTGAGTGCTAAGCCGGTGGGGGTGAGCAGTTAAGCCTTGGTCGCTGGTCCGATTGACAACACATGATCAACACCCAAAGCAGAGGGAGCTAAGGCCAGAGGGATGGGCGTGTAGCCCAACCCTAGCCGCATGGTGCCCACATGCCTGAGAGTGGGGCTAAATATCGGTGCTAAGGCCTTATGACACATTTAAAATAGGTGACAAATTGCACCATTTGGGGAAAAATTATCGCTCAACAGTTAGTGAAAAGGCAGAATTCATTGCCGAGATAACGTGTTTTGCCAATTTGTAGGACACTTAGTAGAAAAAACTTCCAGGAGGCATAACTTGGTGGATTTTTAGTATTTTGGAGCCCAAGAAGAGACTAGACAGGGGTTTTTGAGTGTTTTGAACTTAATGGAAGCATCAAATTTCTAATTTGAGCACTTTAAGATGGATTTTCTTTAGAGCCAAGAACTTTAGTGTTATATACAAAGATTGTTTTGATTCCATATAGAGACCTACATGAGCATGGAAAGATCCGAGACAGGGGTTTTGAAGCTTTCCAAATCTATCTACAACAACTGTTACTTTAGTAGATCATATATTTTCAATCTTTTCTCAGAGTGCTTATGGGAAAAGCTTTTTAACACTTCATTGTGAAGTAGTTGTATGTTGGTGTTTTAGTTTTAGTTTTTTTTTGTTTTTATATATTTCTGGTGGAGTACATGGAACTATTATGAGAAAGTCCTTTTCTATTGACACCATCATGACTTGTTGTAGGGAGTCATTTTTTTGAGTGAGAGTTCTTTGTGGAAGCATGTTTCTTTGTAGAAGAAATAATGCCACTCTAGAGTCAACAATTTTAATGTGCTCATTTGTCGCTAAGACTAATAAAGCGGCCTAGCCACTGGAGCAGGGCTCGAAGACGTAGCCTAGGAGGGGTGAAATCCGTTATCACTTGCTTGTTTCTTCTATGTAAGTTTATCATACTAAGTCACATTTGAATTTGTTTCACTTTTAAGTTCATGTGAAAACTTAACCGCTCATCTTTGAAGAGGTTGAAAAACTAATTTTACCTTTAAAGACCCAAGCTTATCAGACTTGAAAAGTGTCATAGGACGATCGAAGTTTTACATTTCATACCACGTGGTATTAGAGCAGGTTTTGACCAAATTGCAAGTATGGGTGAAAGTTTGCAGCATGTAAGGCTCCTAGAACCAGAGGAGAATAATTCTTCTCTCCAAGTGGAGAACATGGAATTGAGGAGATTGCTCAAAGTAGCAGAGGATGAAAATAAGAAATTGCGCCTTATGTTGCATAATGTCATTGAAGAGAAAACTGGGGAATTTTCAGCTACCAAAGCTTTTCCTAAGACTCAACAAGTTTGTGGTCATGGAATGAGTGGTGATTGTACCCTTTTCTAGATGAAGAAAACTGCTTATATATCAAACCACAAGAGTGGTTTTCTTGAGTCTTCATCTAACATTTCATCTACAAAAGAGAAGAAGGAGGAGATGGCTAAGCTTCAAGAAGAGCACCAAGAGTTGCAAGAAGAAATGGATGTAAAAGGTACTTCTTGTTCAATTTATTCTCTTGATAATGATTATGCTTCTTTTGCATCATTTGAGAAACATAACAAGGGTATTGTTATGAAATTGTTGACCAAAATTGGATATAATGGTAAGGGTCTTGGAATCCATAGTCATGGAATTATTAATCCCATTGAGGTAAGAGCACAATCTCAACATTAAAAATTGGGATATATCCAACTTCTTGAATCCATAGTCATGGAATTATTAATCCCATTGAGGTAAGAGCACAACCTCAACATTAAGAATTGGGATATATCCAACAAGAAGTTGGATAATGCTCCAAATATGAAAGGTCAAAGAATACTTCAAATGTGAAATTTTTGAAGAAAGAACTCCTGCAAGTTGAAGGAGAATCACGTCATGATCATGATGTTCAAGTAAAGACATCTCCAAAGAGAGATGAACACTTCAAAGGAAGAACTATTTAAAATTCTCCTTGACAATCAAGTTCTTCTCGGAAGGATCATAATCAAAAGGACCATCATATGAGGTATAAATGTCTTGATTATTCAAAGGCCTGTATGACTATGAACAACATGATGATTTGAATAACATGTTGTGGAATGTTTTTCCTTACACTTTTTTTCATGCACCTAACCATTGTGTAGCTAAGTGCCACAAAAGTAAAGCATTAGTCAAGAATATGAATATGTCAATTGGAAGTAAGACCAAGAAGGAAAATTATCATCCAAGTTTAAATACATTTTTTCTAAGGAATGCTCACAATTTCTTTTGTACTCATTGCAATATAAGTGGGCATTGGATCGAGAACTGTTGGAATCTACATCCACATATTTATCCAAAGAAGGATAAACAGGTAATGGAATCAACTAAGAAAGAGAACGTAGAGGAATATGCAAGGCACACCATAACCATTCTAGAAGCAACTCCAGAAGTAAGTGAAGTACAGAAAGAAAATTTCTTGGTATGGTTGGGTAAGAAATGGTTGGAGTATTTCTCTAGTTAAAGACTACTTTTATTTTGTATTTCACATGATGCATGTCCCCACAGTTGGGTATTTATGAAAAGTGAGGTTTGTGAATAAATCACTTATATGCAACATTGTTTTCTTTGGAATTGTTATGATATTTTGGCTTGATGATGAGTCAATTTTTATGGGAATTTGGGAGTCAAATTTATTCCATATTGTAAGTTGCATTTCCACTCATGGAAATTGTAGTAAGCATCCTAAAATTTGGGATGAGTAGATGCATTGCATTCAATATGCTATAATTGTGTCAAGCACTTATTTATGCTAGTATTTCCATGTGAAGCTTGTTAGAGTTATTTTCTGAAGTATTTTTGGATTTGATCTTTGTTAAATATTGCACAGAAGATGACCATAACAATGTGGACAAATTCAACAATTTATTGAACAAATGAAACTAGTGGATTTAAGAGTTCATGTGCAGATTGAGGACAATAAAGCAAAGTACAAAGCATGGTAGGACAAACAACAAGTTGATCATGATTTCCAAGTGGAATATAAAGTTTGGTTTCAGCAAGGAAAGAATTGAAGGTGAAGATTGTATGAGCCACCAAGGAAAGATGGTCAGGAAGAGAATGTTCAGATTCCATCCATTGATAATTTTACTCCTGAACATTTAGAATAATTGCAGCAAATCACAATTCTTAACAAGAGGATAAAGACTTCACGCAAAAGGCAATACGTAGTACCTTCAAATGGGCTCAAAGGTACCAATTCAAGTAGAGCAAGGTGGATTGAGATTGTAAAAGTGAAGGAATTGCTTCTTAACTTGATGAATAAAAATAGACTTTTGGATGTCCAAAAGTTCCTAATGGGGAGGTATGATCTAGAGATAAAAAATAGCCTGAAAAAGGAAAGTGCTAAGAAAATCATGAAACTAGAACCAATTTGTATTGCTCATTGTCTTGATTCCAATGCCACTTGAATCGTCTCAATCAGAAATTGTATGAGGAAGTTATGATGTTTTGGAGTTTTTTCCCAACAAAAGGAAAGTCAACTTGCAGGGTAGACTAAGCTGCTAACTGGGCAAGCCGTACATTGAAGCCAACAACTAACTAGCAAATAACAATGGGTAGTATAGAGCAATCTAGGCTTGACAAGTGGCAGTATCGTATAGGCGGTGTTGGTGCATTTTTATTTTCTATTTGGTTTGAGGTGACCTAATCATGAGGCATCACATGGTCCAATGAGAGGACACCACGTGGCCCTCGATTTTTGTGCCAAAATTTTGGTGAGTGGGCCGATAGATCGGACAAGATTTGACCACAAGACTTATGGCAAACCAAACGAGTGACTTCCCATTACATCAATCAATTGTCACTTAAATGTATTGGTCGACATATTATATGTAACGCTAAGTTATGGGCACAATTGGGGAAAGGGGTCAGCTGGTCAGCCTTGGCCCCCGGTTATGCGCATGCTATGTGATCGTGGTGGAAGGGAGTGGGACGGGAAAGTTAAGCCCTCACCACATGTCATATGAGAAAACACATGACCCTTGTGCAGAGGATTCGGTGACTACGATGGAGGGGGCGGGGATAAGCCTTGGCCACTGGTTCTATCGACCATAATACAACCACAAGCGAAGACGAAAGTGGTGAAGTTGTGCGGTTAGCCCCAGACCCCAGTCCTTTTCAATACCACATGATCAGAGCGAGCTCTAATCCAGTGGGGGTAGGAAGTTAATCCCTGGTCACCAGTCTCATTGATAAACATGACCAACACTCGAAGCAGAAGGAGCTGTGGTCGGAGGGGTGGGCATGTAGCCTAGCCCTAGCCACATGGCATCCACAATGCTCGAGAGCGGGGCAAACGGTTTAGTGCTAAGGTATTATGGCACATTTAAAAGAGGTGACAAATTGCACTATTTGCGGGAAAAATTGTCGCTCAACGGTTAGCGAAAAGGCATAATTTTTTTGCCCAAATAATGATTTTTGCCAATTTGTAGGACAAATAGCAGAAAAAACTTCCAGGAGGCATAACTTGGTGGATTTTCAGTCTTTTGGAGCTCAAGAAGAAGCTAGATAGGGGTTTTTGAGTGTTCTGAACTCAATGAAAGCATCTGATTTCTGATTTGAGCACTTTATGATGGAATTTTTGTAGAGCCACGTATTTTAGTGTTATAGACAAGGATTGTTTTGAGTCCATATAGAGATCTTCATGAGCATGGAAAGAGTCTAGAAAAGTGTTTTGAAGCTTTCCAGATGTATCTACAATAATTGTTACTTCAATAGAGAAGATATTTTCAATATTTTCTCAGAGTGATTATGGGAAAATATTTTTAAAACTTCATTGTGAAGTAGTTGTATGCTTGTGTTTTTTTTATTTCAGGTGGAGTATAAGGACCTAATGTGAGAGAGTCCTTTTCTGTTGAAACCATCATGACTTGTTATAGGGGGTCATTTTTTTGAGTGAGTTTTCTTTGCAGAAGAATGTTTCTTTGTAGGAGAAACAATGCCACTCCAAAGTCAATAATTTGTAATGTGCTCATTTCCTACTGAGATCAATAGAGCAACCTAGCCATTGGAGTAGGGCTTGAAGACGTATCCCAGGAGGGGTGAACTTTGTTATCAATTGCTTATTTATTCTTTTCATGTTTATCATATTGAGTTGCATATTCATGTGAAAACTTAACCACTCATCTTTGAAGAGGTTGCAAAACTAACTTTACCTTTAAAGACCCAAGTTTATCATACTTGCAATCTGTCAGAAGATGATCAAAGTTTCATTTTTAGATCACTATCCCATTGTGTCTGAATTTCCTGATTCTTGGGTTTCCTTAATTGATGGGGCTTCTGAGGGTTATATTTTTTTATTGGGCCACCATATTATCTAATAACCTAACCAATCACATTTTGGCTTTCCGTACCTCCCACAGTGTGACTAAGAATAAAATACCCCCATTTTACATGTTGTCCTACATTATGGATTGCTTTTGGTTTTCTCTTGATTTCCCAAATATAGGATGGAACCCCTCTGATCCTCTAACAATTCATATTTATCATAATATACTATGGGAGTCAAATTATTTCGACCATTTTATCAGATTTTTCATAGTGTCATCATCCCTATCTATGAAATCATATTTGAAACCAAGCCTGCCATAATGTCTCCAGAATCCACAAAATACCTCAAGAAGATTGAGAATTGGTTTGGTGAAGAGTTATCTATATATATCAAAGTTTTGGGTAGCTATGCAGAACCCCATGTCCTACCGCTTTACATTTATGACAAGATTCTATGTAGGGAAGTAACTTACTAGACAGTAGGCCATGGAACCACCAAGGTATTGAAAGATAGTAACAACAATTTTTGGCATCCGTTTCCTCTAGATTTTGGTATTTTATTCCTGGAAAATTATGGTCATGCAAAGAAAGAATTATGACCTATGGAAGCATTGACGCTGTCCACTATTCCGGCTAGAGCATGTGATCCTAGCCCAGTAACAAAATAGGTTTTCATAGGCTCTAGTATTAGAAAGTATCTGCATGAGGAACGTAAATTTGATGACTTATTTGCTGAAGCATCCTGATATAATACAATCTTGAGTAGTATAGATGAGACATTATTAGTGAAGGAGAGAGAATCATTTTCCGCTTTTAGAAATTCAAGATTAACTCCTATGCCTATGGATGTATTGCAACTTCCTTTAGAAAATGTCCATCTTTAAAAATCACAAGGACTTATACTTAGCATGATGTTTCTTCTCAATTGTAGTAAACAAAAACAACAAGTTATTATACACCTAAAGTATATCTGGGGATGGAAAAGGTCTGGGAACAGTTTGATTAGATCCTAAAATAGCCAAAGCAAGGAGAAAAATAAAATATGATCCTAGGAGGAGAGACTACTTCTCAACACTAGAATATGCACAGTAATCCCTCTTCTCAGCAAAATACCATGCCAAAACAGTTAATTACTGAGAAAACACCAGTGGCCACTCAGCCAGAGGTAGAGATTATTCCTACTAATCCTACTTATGGAATCTTCCTCAATATTGAGGAGATTCCTCCAATGGACATCTTTTGTATCCAATTGCACAAAGATGTGGTCAAGAGAGGCAGAAAAAAGAGAAAAATAGATGAATCCCAAGCTTTGGTACTAGGAAAATCCTCTTAAGCCACTTCTCTTGAAGTCCTATGGAAAGGATACTCTGCTGCCCCTGCTGAGAGCTTGGCAAATTAACTTAGTTTACAAATGCCTATGCTTTTGAAACCGTGGATAAAGAAATAGAGGTGCAAGAATTGCTAAGAAGAAAAGATGAAAAGTTTTCCAGTATGGAGTAAAAATTTATGAATGAAAAAGAGCAATTGAGGACATAATGGAAAACTTGGTTAAAACAAAAGGATATTACATTGATAGAACTACTTCAATGCACTTCAAATTCAATAAGCAGAGGAAATTAAGTCAAAGAATGGATAACTCATGGAATCACAGTAGAAAATGGAGCAATTGTAGGCGAGGCCCCATTTAGTGAAATTCAAATAGGAGGCCTATGACTTTAATGCTCAACTCCAAAAGAATCAATGATTGTTGAGAAGATGTACTTGATTTAGGTACACTTCAAATTGGGTAATAGATTCATTGATGATATGATGGATATGATAACATATTATGACGAAATCTAACGAGGCCTCAATGAGATACTAAAATGGGAAAAAAGTGTCGAGGGAAAGAAATATGACTTTCCTGAAATTGATGAAATTAAAAAGTCAATTATTTTCAAAGGATGGAAAGCCAGGATTAATTTGGTGAAGAAGCTTATCAATGATGCATGAGGGTTATCAAATTCCATAGTTGAATCCATCAATTATTCATTGCTTGAATCAAATCTAATTCCTAGTTGTCCATAAGATTCCTTGGAAGATGTACAAAGGTTGCTTAAAGATTGGTTTGAAGAGAGGGAAAAGTTTGTTGAGAGAATTGACCAATTAACTAAAGTTAATCTTTAACTTAATTGGAAATTCTTGGTCAAACCTCATAGTCATTGGTTGGTTCTAAAGGCACTCACTAATACTACTATTCAAATGATGCCACCCTTTAAAGCATCTTTCTTCAACGACCATGTGCACATTAAGCCTCGTTCCCCTCTAGAGCTAGTAGCACTTCTAGATATTCAAAGGCTATGGAAACAAACTATTTGCTTGTCTTCAATTAGCTGAGAGATGTTAAAATCATTTACCTTTTATGTTAATTTTTTTAAGCTTCAGGTGAAAATTTTAGGGAGAGTAGTTTCATTCCTTGTTGTAAAGAATACTATGAATCTCCCTCTTGAACTCATTGCAAGGGCTTTTGAATTTTGGAGGAAAATCAAAGATTTTGTTGCACTTTTGTACTCAAGTTTTAATTTAATATTATTTGAACCAATTTGAATTCCAGTATGCATAGATTTCCAACAGTACGAGTACTTTTATCAGCTCTGTATGCTTTCTATTTTTGAAGGA
>APFE030284408.1:16435-42170 GCA_000404065.3 Pinus taeda
TATTAAATATTTAATCAAATTAATTCTTTAATCAACATTAACAATGTTAATTTGTGGGAATCTTTATTGCTATGAAACAAAATTTATTTCTAGCATATATAACTTTATATACCCGAGTAAATGTAATTAGATTATATTAGTTCTATTTTATATTAGTAGTTACATTATTTTATCAGTTATTATTTCCACCCATTCCATTCCCATACAAAATTAATTCTCACGGGTAATTGGACCCAAAATACTAGTTGGAACCACCAACTTCAATGGAAAAGAGTCTTATTTGGGGCTCTTTCGGGGTGGATTCCCAAATGTTGATCCAATCAATTTTGGCCATTAACATTTTTGGTGCTAGATGGAGGGCCATCAGATTTTGAATGGAAAAAAGGTCACATATTAAACCAAGTAGCCGTTCCACGAGTCAATCTCTTTTCCAACCCTCACCTTCAACTTATATATCCCATTCTCATTCTCCACTTATGGATTGGAAGTTGCACAAACTTCTCATAAATATCCTAACAATGTAAGAAAATCTATTAGTGAGCCTTCAATAAATACTCCTCTTCCTACTCAACCTATTGAGCCTACTGAAATCCAAACCATTATTCATAAACTTGAAGAGTTTTTAATTTATGTAGAGTAGGTTAATATACCTAAACCTTTTGAAGGTAGTATCACATAATATTTAAAACATTCTAGAGTTTTGACTAGAGTGCAAAGCGAAAAATTAGAAATCAAACCTTTTCAGTTCCTTTTACAAGCTCATCATAAGAAAATACATGTTGCTTGCTCAGATTCAACTGCTAGTGAGAATACCACATGATTTTCACCTCCTCTTACTCCTAATATCCCATTAATTTCATCAATATCTTTACCATTTTAGTCTTTACCACATTCTTACCATGCTTTATCCTCTTTCATTCATACATCTCAAACTTTACCAATTTCATTCACTGTCTCTGTCTCCATCCAAGCAATAGGCACTACTACTATCAGTAGTTATACATGGGCATCATCATCGACTATTATTTCAATTTCCCTTTAAGTACATCTCCTTCTGGCGCTATCTCCTCCACCACAGGTTCTATTATAAATCCAAGAATGACAAACATACCTTGGAACAGCCTAGGAGTTGTAGCTATGAACCCTCCTTTACATCCTCTTCCCAAACATCCAGAGAGATGGTTACCAAAGTACGACCCGGATGCTGGTCTTCTAGAAGAAGAATATCTCCATGATTTCACATTAGCCATCCATCTTAATGGTGTCTTTGAAAAGGATGTCACCTGTAGGAATTTCCCTTACACATTCAAAGGATCAACTGGGTCATGGTATTTCTCTCTACTTGTAGGATCTATAAATAATTGGGATACTTTTGAAGAGCATTTTCTTAAGAATTTTGGAGAAGACAAAACACAAACCACATTAATCAATTATTTATGTAATCTCAAGGTCACCTCTAATGAAAAAAATTAAATATTTTAACTCCAAATTTAATAAATTTTTGCTTAAGATCCCAACTGGATCTAGGCCGGGTGAAGAAGTACTGGTCGATTAGCACATTAGTTCTCTCCCTTAAAATATAGCTATGTTTGTTGATAGAGCACATAAACAAGCACTCACTGATAACATGAAAGAAGCTTTGGATATTTAAAAGATATTGTTAGCCCTATAAAAGAAAGCTACTATTCAAGAAAGGAAGCCTACAAAGAAAGTAACATTTAAATAGGATCCTAAGAGGAAAACTACCAAAGATCCTTATGACATGGAAAGCTTGCAAAAGTCTTTAAAACATTGTCAAATAAAATAATCAAGTTAAAGAAGCAAGTTGTTGAAAGTTCTTCCTCAAAATAATCCTTTAGAATTTTTAGAAGGAATCAACAAGTTTCATCCCCTGCTTAGCCACCTTCACAAATATCAGTTGCTGATGATGATGAAGAAAAATAGGAAGAAGAAGCACAATATGTTGAAGAAGAGACTGAATAAGAAGAAGTAGTTGAGTCACATGTAATTTTGGATTTTATTTTACCTACCTCAGATGAACATGAAGAAGAAGCTATGTATGTTACAACCAGAAGAAAAGGACCCACAGATGCACCCTCAAAAGGGAAGAAATTTACAAGTGATTCTTCAACTGAAAAAGGTATGCCTAAGAAAACCTCTGATCAATATACTAGTTCTCCATCTACTACACCTAAAGCATCTTCCTAAACTTCCCCTTAATCTAAAACTTTGATAGTATATGATAATATTGAGTATAACATTGTTGAAGACATTAAGGAAACTAAGGCTAATATTTCACCCTATGAAGTTAGCAAATTAAAAGAATAGTAGAAATTATTGTTAAATGCATTGAACACAATTCCTACTTATTCATTGCCTTCAAATGTTGTTACAACTAAGGATCCTAAGAGTAAGGATAAATCTAATCCTCCTCCGTCATCTTTAGATAAGATCGATCCAACAAATGCTATTCTCATTGGAGATAGGTCAAACTCACATACACCTCCTTTTATCTTAACCTTTGATTAAAGAATTAATCAAATTAATTCTTTAATCAACATTAACAATGTTAATTTGTGGGAATCTTTATTGCTATGAAACAACATTTATTTCTAGCATATATAACTTTATATACCCGAGTAAACGTAATTAGATTATATTAGTTCTATTTTATATTAGTAGTTACATTATTTTATCAGTTATTATTTCCACCCATTCCATTCCCATACAAAATTAATTCTCACGGGTAATTGGACCCAAAATACCAGTTGGAATCACCAACTTCAATGGAAAAGAGTCTTATTTGGGGCTCTTTCGGGGTGGATTCCCAAATGTTGATCCAACCAATTTTGGCCATTAACATTTTTGGTGCTAGATGGAGGGCCATCAGATTTTGAATGGAAAAAAGATCACATATTAAACCAAGTATCCATTCCACGAGTCAATCTCTTTTCCAACCCTCACCTTCAACTTATATATCCCCTTCTCATTCTCCACTTATGGATTGGAAGTTGCACAAGCTTCTCATAAATATCCTAACAATGTAAGAAAATCTATTAGTGAGCCTTCAATAAATACTCCTCTTCCTACTCAACCTATTGAGCCTACTGAAATCCAAACCATTATTCATAAACTTGAAGAGTTTTCAATTTATGTAGAGTAGGCTAATATACCTAAACCTTTTGAAGGTAGTATCACATAATATTTAAAACATTCTAGAGTTTTGACTAGCCCTCAAAGCAAAAAATTAGGAATCAAACCTTTTCAGTTCCTTTTACAAGCTCATCATAAGAAAAGACATGTTGCTTGCTCAGATTCAACTGCTAGTGAGAATACCACAAAATCTTCACCTCCTCTTACTCCTAATATCCCATTAATTTCATCAATATCTTTACCATTTTATTCTTTACCACATCTTTACCATGCTTTATCCTCTTTCATTCATACATCTCAAACTTTACCAATTTCATTCACTGTCTCTGTCTCCATCCAAGCAATAGGCACTACTACTATCAGTAGTTATACATGGGCATCATCATCGACTATTATTTCAATTGCCCTTTAAGTACATCTCCTTCTGGCGCTATCTCCTCCACCACAGGTCCTATCATAAATCCAAGAATGACAGACATACCTTGGAACAACCTAGGAGTTGTAGCTATGGACCCTCCTTTACATCCTCTTCCCAAACATCCAGAGAGATGGTTACCAAAGTACGACTCGGATGATGGTCTTCTAGAAGAAGAATATCTCCATGATTTCACATTAGCCATCCATCTTAATGGTGTCTTTGAAAAGGATGTCACCGGTAGGAATTTCCCTTACACATTCAAAGGATCAACTGGGTCATGGTATTTCTCTCTACTTGTAGGATCTATAAATAATTGGGATACTTTTGAAGAGAATTTTCTTAAGAATTTTGGAGAAGACAAAACACGAACCACATTAATCAATTATTTATGTAATCTCAAGGTCACCTCTAATGGAAAAAATTAAATATTTTAACTCCAAATTTACTAAATTTTTGCTTAAGATCCCAACTGGATCTAGGCTGAGTGAAGAAGTACTGGTCGATTAGCACATTAGTTCTCTCCCTTAAAATATAGCTATGTTTGTTGATAGAGCACATAAACAAGCACTCACTGATAACACGAAAGAAGCTTTGGATATTGAAAAGATATTGTTAGCCCTATAAAAGAAAGCTACTATTCAAGAAAGGAAGCCTACAAAGAAAGTAACATTTAAATAGGATCCTAAGAGGAAAACTACCAAAGATCCTTATGACATGCAAGGCTTGCAAAAGTCCTTAAAACATTGTCAAATAAAATAGTCAAGTTAACGAAGCAAGTTGTTGAAAGTTCTTCCTCAAAATAATCCTTTAGAATTTTTAGAAGGAATCAACAAGTTTCATCCCCTGCTTAGCCACCTTCACAAATATCAGTTGCTGATGATGATGATGAAGAAAAATAGGAAGAAGAAGCACAATATGTTGAAGAAGAGACTGAATAAGAAGAAGTAGTTGAGTCGCATGTAATTTTGGATTTTATTTTACCTACCTCAGATGAACATGAAGAAGAAGCTATGTATGTTACAACCAGAAGAAAAGGACCCACAGATGCACCCTCAAAAGGGAAGAAATTTACAAGTGATTCTTCAATTGAAAAAGGTATGCCTAAGAAAACCTCTGATCAATATACTAGTTCTCCATCTACTACACCTAAAGCATCTTCCTAAACTCCCCCCTAATCTAAAACTTTGATAGTATATGATAATATTGAGTATAACATTGTTGAAGACATTAAGGAAACTAAGGCTAATATTTCACCCTATGAAGTTAGCAAATTAAAACAATAGTAGAAATTATTGTTAAATGCATTGAATACAATTCCTACTTATTCATTGCCTTCAACTATTGTTACAACTAAGGCTCCTAAGAGTAAGGATAAATCTAATCCTCCTCCGTCATCTTTAGATAAGATCGATCCAACAAATGCTATTCTCATTGGAGATAGGTCAAACTCACATACACCTCCTTTTATCTTAACCTTTGAAATATTTAACAAGAATGTTAAGAATTGTCTAGTTGATTTAGGCACTTCATCAAATATCATGCCCTATTTAGTGTCCTTAAAAATAAATTTGAAGCCTTAAAAATATGCTGCTCAAATAATTCAACTATATAGGACAAAGGTCAAAGTTTTAGGAGAAATGAATGAAGTTTTGATTAGATTGTCATCTAATCCCAAGGTTTTCTAGATAATTGATGTCGTGGTTGTAAACATTCTAAAATTTTATGGTATTAATTGAATAGAGGCTGGTTTCAAACACTGAATGGTTATTTTGCTACTAATTGGTCTCATCTATGAACCTCTTATAATGGAAAACCATATCAGATTAGAATTGATAGAGAGAAACATATGAAGTATACAGTGACCAATATTGATGAGGAAAAAGAACATGTTGCCTTCATGAACAATACTCTGGGTAGTTATTTTGCAAATTTTTTTTTTGGTAATTATCCTGCCCAAATCTTTCCTCATCCTTTTGAATCCGTGTCATCTCAAATTGAAAACTTCTCTCAAACATATTCAACTAGATGTGTAAATATTGTTGATTCTACTATCTAATATATATATAATATATATATATATATATATATATTATTATATATATATATATATATATAATATTATATTATTTTGGACAGTTTATTTTGACGAATCGAAGTCTAGTGATGGCGCATGAGTAGGTTGTATTCTAGTTAGTCCAAAAAATGATGAAACCATGTTTACTTACAGACTAGAATTTGGAAGCACAAATAATGTGGCTGAATATGAAGCACTCATATAGGGAATGCTGAAATAAATTAGTCCTGATGTCAAGTTATTAAAAGTCTTTGGTGATTCATAGATAGTAATTAAACATGCACGGAACAACATTCAGTGTGTCTCTATTCACATTAAACTTTGTCAAGCATTAGTTCAGGACTTAACATCAATTTTTTTGTCATTTAATATCTCTTATATTCCTAGGCTACAAAATGCTAATGTCAAATTATTGGCCAATGTTGCATCTAAGCTCATTCCAATAAAATACTTATGTCCTAATCGATTTTCAAGTGAGTTGATTTTTTGGCCCTCTATTCTTGATAATATAACCAACTGGAGAGTGTTTAAAGATGATGCTGACATTATAAGTTTCCTCACATATGAAGGGAGCTACGATGACCAAATTATAGATGAGGTCATGCATGATAATGAACTTAACAAATCTTGTGGAGAAGATAAAATAGAAAATGCATTGCCTAAATTAGTAGTTAAGTTGGAGGATCTTTATGACTTAAAATATAGATTTAAACATCCAACTAACTGCAAAATTCAAAGTTATACTTTAAGGTTTGAGGTTATCATTTTAGGTACATATGAAAAGCCTCAAAACATTAATATAGGACCAGGTCTCTCCCCTAATGAAAAGCTTAGATTTTTTTTTCAAAGGAAAAAGGCGTAATTTTATTAGTTAAAAAAAAATTACATGTTATATTTTACTTTGAACCAAGCATCATCAAGTCAAAGGACCGATGATACGCAGAGATATATGCAAAAAAAAACTAGTATACAATAAGGAGAAAACTAGGCTTTTCTCCCCTTCTTTTTTTCCACCTTATGCCATTCTCCTTGAGATGGTGAATCAGGGACAAGTGCAAGTTGAAAACCAGTTTCATGCCTTGCATTTTCCTTATCTGAGTCCGAGTTGTCTGTTGAGTGGGTACGTTTATACCCACCATTTCTTTCGGGTTGTTTGCTGTTTTTTCCTGTTTATCCCACATTGCATTGAGGTCCTGGGGGTCTTCCCCATGATTTTTTGGTTCCTTTGTTGTTTGATTGTTCCTAGTTTTTATAGTTTCCTCCACATCTTCCTCTTCCTCATCGTCCTATCCGGGTGGAGGGAAGTTCCATCCTTTGGGCTGTTTCCCATTCCTCTTCTTTCTGCTGATGTCTTTCTTGCCTTCTGGGCACAAATTTTATAGATGCCCTGTTTGTTTGCATCTTCGACATTTGAAAGCAGTGTTCTCATAGTCTAGTGTCTGAGTCCAGTACATCATGAAAGTATTAGATTCATACGTCTACTTAGAAGGTATAAATATGTTTTTGCATAGAGCTATGATAACCTAAAAATATATGACACCTCAATAACTCAACATAAAATACCCATGTTGCCCGATGTCAAGCCCATCCAACAAAAACTCAGGAAAATCCATCCAAACCTTGAGTATCAAATAAAAGATGAACTTAACAAATCACTAGAGGCCAAAATTATTTTTCCCGTTAGACATTCTAAATGGGTATTAAACTTAGTCCCAATCAGAAAGAAGAATGATGATATCAAGATTTTTATACATTTTAGAAATTTGAACAAAGCATCTGAGATAGACAACTTCCCATTACTTCCCATGGAACAAATTTTACAATTTGTAGTAGGCACATAATTAATGTCCTTCTTAGATGGTTTTTCTGGTTACAATCAAATTTTGGTACATCCTGCAGATAGGTTGAAGACTACATTTAGAACCAACCAGGGAATATATGCTTATAAAAAGATGCCCTTTGGTCTAATTAATGCAGGAGAAACTTTTCAGAGAGCTATGGATACAACTTTTAGAGGTATTATCAACAAATGAGTGGTTATCTACTTGGGTGATATTACTATCCACTTTGAAAAACGAGGAAACCATTTACATGACCTTAAACAGATCTTTGAAAGGTGCATAAAATATGGTATTTATTTGAACCCTAAAAAATCATTCTTTTCTTTGAATTAGGGTAAGCTATTTTCCAAAGAAGGTACCACTATCCATCCTGATAGAATAAAAGCCATTTCTGAAATTTTCTTACCTCATAGCAAGAAATCAATGCAATCCTTTCTAGGAAAAATTAATTTTGTAAAGTGTTTTGTTCGAGACTTTTCTCAAATTGTCATGCCATTACAAATTATGATTAGGAAAAACACAACATACAAGTGGCGTACAATTGAAATAAATTATTTTGACTCAATCAAGCAAGCCATCATTCAAGCTCCTTCTCTATATTCATTTGGTTATTCAAAAGAATTTATTCTTTGTACTCTTTCTTATGATCATCATATGAAAGTGTGCTAACTCAAAAGAACGATAAAGGAGCAGAATTCCCTATTGCATTCAATAACTCAACATTACATGAGGAAAAATTGAACTATTTAGAAGTTGAAAAACAAGCCTTTGCAGTCTTTAAGTCTATCAAACATTTCAGAACCTTTCTACCTAAATCACATATAAAGGTGATTGTGCCATTCCTAACAGGAAGACAATTGCTAATTTAGAAAGAGCTTGGAGAAAAAAGGGCAAATTGGCTCATAACTCTACAAGAATATGACTTAGAAATTAGACCTGCTTAGATTGAGAGGGGTCAAGGCTTGTGAAAACTGGTTGTTGGTTCGAATAATACTTCATGAGAAGACACCCTAGGTGAACATAAAGAAGTACAAGATATATGCCTAATAAACTCATATTCTCAATATGCATACCTCATTTTTTATCTAACTCATGGATATGCACCTGTTGATTAGAACCTAACAATAAAAGAGCCTTGAGACTGAAATAAAATCAGTATAATCTTGTGAATGGTATTTTATTTCAGAAAAATTATGACTATGTTTTGCTTAGATGCCTTGAAAAATTTGAAGCTGATAAAGTCTTACAGGAAATGAATAATGACCCAAATGGTGGACACTATGGAGGAGATACAATTGCACATAAAATCCTTCATGTTGGATACTACTGACCAACCATTTTTAAATATGCTCATGCTTATGTCAGGAAGTGCAAGATCTGCCAAACTGCTTCAGGAAAAGAGAGGAAGGCTACCCTACCACTATAAACAATAAACATTTGAAAACCTTTTGAATAATTGGGACTAGATATCATAGGTGATATTGTTACTCACTCTTATAAGAAACACAAGTATATTTTTATAGCTACAGACTACGTCACACAATGGGTGGAGGCCATACCTCTAAAAGTTGTCAATTCAGAACTAGTAACGGATTTCATTGATCAACGTATCATTATTAGGTTTGGTCTCCTAAGTGCTTTAATGGTTGATAATGCATCATATTTTTCTTGTAATTTATTTGCTGAATTTTTACTTAGAAAAGGTTTTAAAATTAAATATTCAGCCAATTATTACCCTCAAGGAAATGGATTAGCATAATCAACCAATAAAAATCTCTTAAGAATTATTAAAAGAACTATTGATGACAATAAAATAAAATGGCATAAGGCTCTGGTTTTTTCTCTCTAAGCTGATAGAATAACCTATAAGCATCATTAGGTGCCTTACCCTACTTCTCGGTTTATTAGAAAGAGGTAGTTCTTCCCCCAAAAGTTGCTTTTCATTCCCTAGCTTTAGTGCAGTCAATTGAAGAACAACCCTACTCATCCCTACAATAGAGAATATCCAAAATATTTAAACTATAGGAATATAAGGAAAAAAAATCAAACATATGTCAAGCATAAAAAACTATCAAATCTTGGTTTGATTCTAGTTCAGTTGGTAACAAAACTTTTCAAGTTGGTGACTTAGTATTGAAATGGGATAAAGGCCACGAAGACAAGGGAAAACATACTAAATTTCAAAGATTTTGGCTAGGCCCATTTCAAATTGTACAACAACTCGGTCCATCTACCTTTATTTTGCAAGATCTTCAAGGAAGAAAATAATCTCTTCCTATAAATAGACCAATCTTTAGAAAAAAGATCATGAAAGGTCATTGGAACTTCTGTAAATATGTAAATAATCACATGTACAATCTGGTGTGCTAAATTAGTTAATATTTTCCTTAGTGATGTTTATTTCATACCCTTCTTTCCTTTTCTCAGTTTTGCAAGTTTAGTGCTATTGCTTTTGGCTTTGTATTTGGGCTATCTATAATTCTCTACTATTTATATGCAAAGTTTTATCTTTAAAAGGAAATCACCATTGAGATGATATTGCTATGCTTTTGTTCAAGTTTCCTAAACAATAGAATCCCTGATTATCATTCATTATGGTTTACTTGTCTTTATTTTGTGAAATTTTCTTAACCCCGAGATCATAAAAGTAAAATATAATTATCAACAACTACTTTAAATTAATCAACTTTTGAGATATAAACTTGATCAAGTAAAGATTAGTCATCTAAAACCTTTTCTGCCATCCCATCTCTTAAGGAGTGTATTTGCCTCCCCATCCATTAATTAAATATTTATAGAGTGTAATTAAAAAATATAAGAAACTAATTGAAAGATAGGGGGTCTCATCACAAGTCTACTTACCATGATCATGGGTACTAATAGTAGTGACATTACCACATCTAGTCATCAACCTATGGTAATGGCTTGTATCCATTTGATTATACAATAAGAGGTCTCATCATGAGATGGATTGCTTTCTCCTATTAGGTCTTGTGAATGGCATTGTCAACATCTAATCAATAAGTCAGGACAATGTCTTTAATTTAGCTTAAATACAAATTATAAAAAAATTGCCTCGAACATACTTGCTCTAAAATTGTTACTGGTGGATGTGATACTGACATTTTTTGGGTTAAAAGGTAACCCTGTCGAGGCTATGGATTCCTGCTGGCACCATTGGGTCTACTTGTGTGATTGAAGTTTATTTTTAACACTGAACTCTGCAGATTACTTTGTATTCTCAATGCTGATTGTTAATTAAAAAATTTGTTGTTAATGCATAATCTAATATTACTGTACACCTTATGAGGTAAAAAATTATAAGTTTCACAAAAAATGATGATGATTTTTTCTTGGTTTGGTTTACTAGGGAAACTTAGAATGGGAAATTTGAATTCTAGCATTTTTATATCGTCTAATCTTTATTCCTTTATCTTCATAAATTTTGTTTATTCATGAAAGAGATAACTATTTCACCTAGTGCATCGCCAATTGTTGTAGCAAACAACAACCCACCCATTAATTTTTATTCATAATAATAATGGGGACCCTTTGTTTTAATCTAAGTGTATAATTTTATCTTTAATAAACACTTAGCTCCTTAATTGTGTATTTTAATAATAAAACATGCATTTAATAAGAACCAATGTAGCCATGACATAAGCTTTCAAATGAATTGGAATAAGCATAATTTCTTTAAGTTACTTGGGTATCCCGGGACCTCAGAATCCTGGAACGCCAAAATCCCGGAATCTCGGAACTTTCTTACTCTTATTTAATTAAATTGTAAAACCTTTGGGGCACACGAGTTTCTGAGATCCACGTCATCACTTTCTTAAATGCACACTCAGAAATAGGCCTACACTCTTGCTTATGCACTAATATTTCTTTATAAGGAAAAGGCCCCACTTCTGCTACTCTGTTATATTAATTCCGCTAACCCCAAAATTCTGTAACATTTTAGAATTTCTATTTACAAAATCTTATGACATTCAGGTATACAGGTTCCATGTCATCCTAGCACATACATGGCCTACATTCCCGATTATTTCATGTTTTTTCTTTGTTTTACGATATGTGGCCCCTTTCCGCTCTAATTTCCCACTTACTCGGAAATCTGTAATAATTTCTAATTATCAATTTCTAAATATTTACAAGCATCCAGGATCATGGGAAATCCTCTTTCCTATCCATTCATTCAACGTCTCATTTCCTTGGAACTTTATTTCATTTCATTATGGCATTTTCCCCTCCGGGATATTACTTCACTTGTGTTCCTCTATTAACCTGATACCTGGAACCTCAAAAAATTTAGTAAATTTTATTTTGAATCCTTAGGGGATTTCTACCCTTGGGTTATGACATGGAATCCTTCACGTGCCCCTCGCCTTTTCCTTTTCCCACCAATTTAACACCTTCATTGATGGTTTCTGATGGCACATTTATGGTTAAAAATTAGTTTATTTAACATGTTTAAATTGTTAGTTTTTTATGTTGTTTTATTGTTTTCTGTAATACCTTTACTCTATTAATCCTTCTACTCTTTCTATAGGAGAGCTTCGATTCCTATCTCCAAGATGAAATGAAGAAGTCTAAGGCAAATAAGAAGGCACATGTGCAACAACCTACTCGTCCATTCAAAGAAACATTGACAAAAAGCTATCGGGTGCAGGGTGGTTCTCCGATACAGTTTGTACTAGAGATTCATGGCATTCCTCATGGGAAAAAATATACAAATATTCTGGGGATTTTAGGGTTATGGTGAGGAAAATCATTGTTGATGATGAAACACCAACATCGGAAACAACCCCTCAGGATGCAACAAACTCCTTCTTGCACAAAATTGGAGTGAGGCCCCAACTTTTTCCATATACTGATATGGTCAAATGGGTGGTGGAGAATGTGAATATCACCAAGTGAAAGTTTCATAAATAGAAAGGTACCGTAATTGTCTCATTCTCAGTAAAATACCTTCAAGCCATGTCCATACTAGAACCACAATGAATCTACAACAAACAATATGTGCAAGACTTTATAAAGAAGCAAGAGGAACCAACTGAATCTATAAGAGAGTGGAGGAAGGACCCAAATAAACATAAAGTAGAGGATGACAATAAGTACTAGATAGACTCACAGGCTTCTCCTTTTAGTCAGATTGCCTCCATGCTTTGCAAATTGCATGCTTATCCCGATGTGTCTAAATTTCTTGATTCTTGGGTTTCCTTAATTAATGGGGCTTATGAGGGTTATATTTTTGCTTGGGCCACCATATTATCTAATAAACTAACCATCAACTAAAAATGCATCAATTTTCCATCGATATGGGTGGTTGTGATATAGTACACATTTTGGAACTAGTCACAATGGATTTCAAAAATATGAGTTTCACTAAAGAGGGACATGTACAAACTCTTTGATTGATTTATGAAGGATCCTCTAAAATAGTTAGCTCTCACTGTATAGAGAAGTTATTAAAGAAATCTCAGTTTAACAATATTTCTCAATCTAATGCCATACGAGTTACAAATAATATAGCATTAGAAATTCACCTAGATTTTTAGTTGGTCTTTCACAAGCACCATCAAGTCTTTGAGACACCAAAAGGTTTACCCCATTCCTGAGGAAATCATGAGCATGGAATTACCATGATTCTAAGATATCATCTACCAAATATATACTTATTGACACCCTTTTGCATAAAATAATGAAATAGAAAAAAATCATTCTCAAACTATTAGAGATAGGGATCATACATCCTAGTAGAATCCCTTACTCATCACTACAATCATGGTGTTAAAGGAGGTAGGAACTTGGACATATGTCCTCATTTTAGGGCTCTAAATAAGTGGATGATACAAGGACATATTTCCCATCCCAGTAATTGATGATATCTTAGATGAATTTCATGGGGAACACTAATATTGATATACATTTAGGATACCACAAAATGAGATAGACATCCATATGATATATTTTAGAACACATGAAGGTCATTATGAACTTCTAATGATGCATTTTGGTATTTTGAATTGATATGGACTAATGCAGAAATGGAACAGAACAAAAATATAAACATAAATACAAAGATGCATTAGAAATAAAGCTTCATTTTATTAACATCAAAGAACTGAAATATGCTTACATACAAAATGTAAATAAACTAGCTCATGCAATGGTAGCTTATCTATGAGAAGAGATGTGGTGGCTACATGCCTCTGAAATGTGTTAGAATGAGGCTCAAGTGCCTTCTTATTATTGAATAATAAAGGGAAACCATAAACAACAAAAACCTAACCCTATGAAATGGAACACCAAGCATCTGTGGGCCCCATTGGGGTTAGTTGGGCAAACAACTTCCCAAGGTTGTAACTTGGCCATATGATCTCTGTTTGGCGTGTACAATACCTAGTTAGAAAGACATCCTTGAGTAATATAGGATTTGTGGCAGGCCACTACCTACATCAATGGTCCTTCAACGAACCTTAAATAAACGCTGTTTGGGGGGTCAAAACAACCCTGAAAGTTCAAGACCAGAAAAATTGCTAAAAATAGTAAATGCTGCTATAATCAAGGAAACTAATGAAACCAACTAGGGGCCTAGGTGGAATAGGCAGGTGGAAGCTAATATCCACCTGGATCAGTCCTCCCCCCACCTTAGGAATAAATGGTCCCCATTACGTGTAGAGCCTCCATGAGGTGAGGAAATTTTTGTTGAACCAGGTCCCTTGTGAGCCACTTTCCCTGGTGAACGCGTTGGCGTGCTTTAAAAACTTGATATAACTATATCCTTTTCTGCCGAGTGTTCCTGATTTGTGTGTAATGGTCCTACCAATTGTGGCCTATCCGATATAACTTGGGTTGAGCTCTATTGGTGTCAATTGCTTAGCAACGTCGAATGTGTGCAACAATAAGGGAAAGTATGGCCACAACCAATCAGCATTGAATACTGGGTGTGGTCCAAGGAACGTTGGGATGTTGAGCTCGAAATAAGTTCCCCCTGCAACCAAATTGATGGTGTAAGTCCCATATCAGAGCGGGTGAAGCTTGTGATGGGGCCCAACAGGGTTCTCCTTTGGCAAATGTAACCAAACTTTTTTGCTCACTTGGAATTTGTGTGGCACCCGATGCTGATCATGACATTGCTTGTAATTTAAATTTTCTCTATCCAATATGTCATGGAATTACTGGTGGATGTGTTGAATATGCTCAATGAAGATGTTAGCTCTGTGAGCTTCAGAATGGACATGAGCTTAATTTTACTGAGTAGCTGTAATGTCATGGAAATATCAACGGGACATAATGGTTGGAATCCCAGTCCAACCTGAAAGGAGTTGTGGCTAATTAAGCTATGGAGAGCCTTTTTGTAGTTGTGTTGGACATAGGGGAGGCTCTCATACCATGTGTGTGGGTGCTTCGAGTTGTGCATGTGCAAGACGTGCACAATCATCTTGTTGACGACCTTTATTTGGCAATTAGTTTGGGGGTGAAATGTTGTGGACTTAGTGATATTGGCATCCAACAATGACCATAGGCTTGACTAGAATGCACTTAGGAACTGGCTTTCCTGATCAGAGATAATTGACTGTGTGATCCCAAAGTGTACCCATACTTGTTCAAAGAAGAGTTTGGTAGTGGCTTCTAGTGAGATACTCTTCTTGCAGGTCGCTAGAATGGCCATATTAGAGAATTTGTTGACGACCACGAAAACACAATAATTTCAATTCTTGTTAGAAGGAAGGCCCAACATGTAATCCATGGAGATGGATTCCTAGGGCCGATTAGGGGTAGGAAGAGGATGATACATGCCTTTCTTCTTGATTGTAGGTTTGGAAACGACACAGACAGTGAAAGATATATCGTACTTCCCAACATCCTCTCGAAGATTTGGACAATAAAAATACTTCTGCAGTACTGCCATTATCTTTGATACCCATAAATGTCCAGTGACTTGACTATAGTGCGCTTTCCAAATCATCTTGGAACACTCACTTGAAGGTAGAGGCGTCCTAGGTGGAATAATAGCACATCCTAGAGGTGAAAGTTTGGAACCTACTTACCTTCCAGGAGCATTTGGTATGTGGTTTCAAATGATGGATCACTCTTGTAAAGATGTGTCCATTCCAAAGTCTCATGTCCACAAGAGTCAAGCACAATAGTCAGGGCCATGAACAACGGTTGGCAGTCATGGTCTGCAACATTATTGGTGCTTCCCTTCTTGTACTTAATGTTAAAATGGAATCATTGCAAGTATGTGGAACATTTATGATGGCGTTCATTCCAAAAATTTCCTTGTATCTGTATGAAATGGAGGGGTCAGTGGTCTCTGTGGATGATGATTTCCTTCCCTAGAATGTAATGATTCCATTGTTGGCAGGCCTGCACAATGGAATACATCTCTTTGTCATAGGTGGGATACTTTCAGACAATGTCTAAAAGTGTCTCTCTGTGATATACCACCAGATGCCTCTGCTAGGTAAGAATGGCACCAATAACATAGGCAGAGGCATATGTCTTAATCTCAAATGGTTGATGCATGTATGGTAATGTGAGCACTGGTGCAGAGCAGAGGCAATGCTTCAACTTGGAAAATTCCTTCTGTTGGGATTCATACCAAAAGAACTTTGCTTTCAATTTGACCTTGGTGGCTTGACTCAAATACTAAGTGATATGAAAGAAACCCACCATTAAGTTGTGGTAGAAATTCCCAAGACCCGTAAATTTGCGAGCCTCTGTTAGAGTGGTTGGGGCTGGAAATCCTAAATAACTTGTATCTTGGCTGGGTCCACATGCATATCCTGCTCATCAATGATGTACCCCAGATATTGAACCTGGGTCCTACCAAAAGTTCATTTCTCCAATTTGGAACACAATTTGTGTTGATGTATTGTTTGAAGGACCTATCGAATATGGTGAAGGTGCTTTTCCCAACCCTAGTTGAAGATCAAGATGTCTTCCAAATACACTAACACAAATGAGTTGGTGAAGGGTCGTAAGATGTCATCCATCAACCTCTTGAAGGTTGCGGGGGAATACATCAACTTGGAAGGCATGACCAACAATTCGAAAAAGCCCTCCTTGGATTTGAAGGCAGTCTTCCACACATCAGAGGGTTTGATTAGCACCTGGTGATAATTGGACTTCAAGTCAATCTTGCTGAAATATTTGGCCCCCTTGAGCTAGTTCAAAAGGTCATCAATTCATGGGATTTGATACCAATTCCAGACAATGATCTTATTCAATGCCCGATAGTCAATATAGAGTCTCCAGGTCCCATCCTTCTTCTATACCAAAACGATCAGGATCACATAGGGTGATGAACTTGGCCCGATGTGCCCTTTCCACAACAACTCCTGAATCTGTCTTTTGATTTCATTGTTCTCCAAAATAGAGCATCAATAAATCACTCTATCGGGTAGCAACGAGCTTGGTGTTAGATCGATGGAGTGCTTGACCTAACAGTGTAGGGGTACCCCTATGGGTGAGGTGAAGATGTACTTGTACTCCTCTACGACCCTGTCCACATGTTGCTACCGTGTCAGAGGAGACTTGTCTAGAGGTTGTGGATGTGGCCACAATATTATTCTTTCCTTGAGGGAGAATCGTATGGAAGAAAAATTTCCTGATTTGGGAAATTATCTTACTGCATTGCTTCGAAAAGATCAAAGAGATGGCAGTAGGTGGTGCTACCTTTGGCATCCTGTATAAATTATTTACCAAAGTAATAATAACAGTGGCCTAGACTCATACACAACATAACACTTCCACAAGTATGGCTGTCCTAATAATACATCACAAACTTCAAGAGGAGCAACATCATACATTGTATCATTTGCAAAGGGCTTGATGCTGTAAGGAAGTCGACCCTGCTGGCTGGCACAAAGATCTCGTCCTTGGTGAACCCCTCCAATGGTGTACGGATATAGGTGTGGTGTGGTTGGTAGG
This sequence comes from Pinus taeda, assembly GCA_000404065.3. Classification (NCBI taxonomy): domain Eukaryota; kingdom Viridiplantae; phylum Streptophyta; class Pinopsida; order Pinales; family Pinaceae; genus Pinus; species Pinus taeda. The sequence continues at coordinate 33,864 of APFE030284408.1, forward strand.
CCTAGCTGCTTCACGATCTTTGCTGAAATGAGGTTCTTTTAGCTCCCATTGTTGACAATGAAATGCAACAGAGAACCCTTCACCCACATCTATGAGTGGAAGATATGCTCACCCTCCTCTGGATCTTCAGGCTCAATCTTATGGACCTTGGTGGTGGAAAAAGTGGAACTGGGCTCCGCATCAATAATTTTCTTCCCTTTGTCATTCCCCATGTCAGGTTTTGACTCAGATTCGGAACATGTTTCTAATTCAAAAGCCTTCAACTCATCCACTAGTGACTGCTTGGTTTGACACTCACTTTTGTTGTGAGTGAGAATCTTATGGAACTCACACAATTTTCCTAACTCCTTCTTTGATTTTTTGGTGTTGTTATTTATTTGCAACTTCGATGGGTTGTCTTGGGTCACCCCACCTTGGGTTTTTCTTTTTTTCTATGGTTTGCGGGCGTCTTTCACTTGCTTCGGATTCAAATATCCAAAGTATCGCTTCTTCTATTTAAATCTATGCTCGATCTTGACAAAATATGGATAAGCAACACCAAGCGAGGAGATGTACATTAACTCCATCTCATCCTGGATGTACTTATGTAGACATCTGCGGTACTTGAGTACCAAATTCCATTCAGAATCCTTGATAACCAACTTCGTACGAAGGGTATAAAAAATATTTGTGGACTCTGGTACATCTTGGTCCCTTCCTTGCCGCAGCATGGTCCACTTTATGCATTTATCTTCATAGCTCCCGACAAAGGTAATATTTTCCTTGATGGCTTCTCATAAATAATTCCAAATGGGTATGGCTAAAAATAATGAGGGTTCTCTCCTATATTTCTATTCACAGTAGGTTTCCCACTAGTCCTTGACATGGGGGGCGAGTTTGAGGAGTGAAAAAGTAATATTTTCCTGATTGGAAAAATCATGAACTGAAAAATATATTTCCAATAAATTTAACCATCTATCTACAATGTATGCATATGTCTAACCTTTAAATATGGTAATGTCAAAGTTGAATTGTACCTTAAATGGAGTGGTGCCTCCAGAGTGGCTGCTGGATGAAGATGCATCACCCATGGGTAGCCGCCGAAGGATTTGGGCAAAGTTGTCCATCATCGCGCTCCTTTGTTGCTCGGAGGCTTCTTCGAGAAATATTTTGAAAGGATTTCCCGCTCCCTCATATTTCTTTTCTTCTTCCATGGGATGCCGTGGGGGTTTGTGAGGCTGATCTTTCAAAAGTTCAACCAGTTCAAGCCCTAAATCCTTATCCCCTGACCTCGTTGGGAACATGAAAATAAGAACAAAGAAATATCAGACTGCTCTGATACCACTGATCCAGACTTATGCATGAACACAAAAAATAAAAATATAAACATAAACACAAAGACACAACATAAATAAAACTTAATTTCATTAACATCAGAGAGTTGAAATATGCTTACATACATAATGGAAATAAACTAGCTCGGGCGATGGTAGCTTATCTTTGAGAAGAGATGTAGAAGCTACATGGCTCTGAAATATGTTACAATGAGGCTCAAGGGACTTTTTATTATTGAAAAACAAAGGGAAACACTAACAATAAAAAACCTAACCCTAGGAGATGGAACACCAAGAGTTTGTGGGCCCCATTGGGGTTATTTGGGTAACCAACTTCCCAGGGTCGTAACTTGGCCATATGATATATTTTTGGCCCATAGGATACCTTGTTAGAAATATCTCTTTGAGTACTACATAATTTGTGACAATCCTTTGCCTATGGATATGGGCCTATGGAAGACCTCAAAAAAACACCATTTAGGGGGTCAAATAAATCTAGAAGTTCGGGACCTGAAAAATTTCTAAAAATAATAAATGCTCCTATAATCAAGGAAACTTATGAAACTAACTGGGGGTCTAGGGGGAATAGGAAGGTGGAAACCAATATCCACCTGGATCATGAATGCTCCATATATCTTCTAAAGCCTAATGAATAATATTTTCAAATCCTTCATATAAACTTTTGTGCCAGTCTTCTTTGATGATATATTGATTTATATTAAAACATGGGAATAAACATAGAGCATGTTGATAAGTCCTTTAAACTCTTTAGATATAACCAATTATCCGTGAAGTTACCCAAATGTGCTTTTGGGATTCTTGAGGTTGAATGTTTGGGTCACATTGTAAGCCAGGAGAGAATGAGTTGATCCCAAGAAAGTGGTATCTATGCAAGACTAGAGCCATCACAAGACATTTGTTGATTTTTAATAGGTCTTCTAGTTGATAACTACTTTTAATGATTTTTACTTTAAATCCATTTGAATTCGCATTCATCATTAAACACTTACACAAATGATATTCAACAGTAGAACAAGAATGACAGTAGGATCATAAAGAGACATCATGACAAGAAACACAAACATTTCACCTTGGGAACCCACACGGGGGAAAAACCGAACAAAATTTTCCTTAAATAAATTATTAAGTTCAACAAAGATACATATAATTCTTCAAGTCAAACATAAAGTCAAACTGACTAGTATCATAACCCTGGTCACACCTAGTCAAATTGCTTACAAGTAGCCTTAGACAACTAAGGTCTATCTGTCCAAAATTTCATCCTTCTACCTAGATATTCGATCTACTCAAACTTTGGCCTTCTCTATAGAAACAGGTATACCTCAGAGCTTAGTTTTTCGTAGAGATTAGGGTCTCGGTATTCCTCAGCTCAATCTTTCTCAGATAATTAGGACTTGGTCTGCCATAGAGAACAAGTTTGCATGAACAGAAGAGTGATCCCATAATTTCCTTTTTGAGGATATCAAAACCTTTGTTTATATTCTTCTAGGAGGCTAAATGGGTGCCTCTATGAGGTAGGCCGACATGAACAATTCGACAGGCTGAATTGATATTTAAGGGCTAAAATAAATTCAATTTTAGACATTCAAAACTCCCTTTCTTTTGAGGCTGACATGAAGGACATGTCTTAAATATATTTGAAGGGTTAAAATATTAATTATGAAGACCGGCCATAGTTACAAAATTCAACTTTCCCACTTAGATAGGGAGGTATTCATAATGACTATATAGATGTTTTCTTGTTGATAAATTTCTCTAAGAAAATGTTATAAAAAATCATCATTAGCATCAATATCATTTAACTACATGGTCAAAAACTCTGACTCATGGTAAGTCAATAACATCAAATAGTTACCATAACTATGGTCGATATCTTTGACCTATGGTGCATTGCAATCCTAGTGAGTACTCTTGCATTAGAGAAATTTTAAGGTCTAAAATGGGCCTCATGAGGAATATTATAAAATAATAGTGGAAATAATAAAACAATATTATATTACATCATCAAATTTTAGAGGGAAAAGATTAAAAAAAAACTACTTCTCAACTTGTATTTTCAACTTATCTCCCTTCAATTTTACTCAAATTTCGAGTGGGAGCACTCATTGGATGTAGAACTTAATTCCTTATCCTAGGAGTACCATGTTTCATACTTTCTATCGACCCTTCTACATGAAAAATGATAAATACATGAAAAAATGTGATTGCAATAACGTTTTTCATGTATTTCTCATTTTTTGTGTAGTAAGGTCCATCAAAAGTATGCAACATGGGTACTCATTGGATGAGTAATTTTATTTTTCATCTAATAACTTCTCCCACTTGAAATTTGATTAAAATCGTAGGTAGATAAGTTGAAAATGCGAGTTGAAAAGTAGTTTTTTTTATTATTTATTATTTTTTAATCTTTTTACTTTTTTACTCCAAAAGTGGTGAATCATCCCCCATGGTTGACATAATCATATTGAATCCAATTGGTTCTTATAATTTTGATTTTTGTTGTACATTTTTGTTTCGAGACCATTTTTTACCTCAAAAATTCTCTAGTGACACATGGTACATCATTAGCATCAACTTGTCACCACAATTCTAGTCCCTTTGACACATGTTATATAGAATAGTCTTGGTTCTCCATTATCTTGGTCAATATTTTTCACTCATGGTGATTCTCCAAAGGCCCAAATCTTCATGAGTAATTTAGGGCCTGATGCTAAATGTTCTAACTCAAACTATCTAGAGAGTATATTTCCGATGTTGAAAGGCACCCACTCAACTGAGTGATTATGGGCCTCTAGGACCATTCCTCCTAATTCCGGTCAACATACTTGACACACGGAAGAATGTTTTTCCTCTATCAGGCATTCTCCCTAATTATGGTCAATGCAATTGACACAGTGAGAATGTTTGTCCCTGATGCTATCACATCAACACTTTGGACCATTCTCCTAGTTAATCTAACCCTGAGTGAATGAATGTCCTTGATGTTTCAATTTCGTCACTCCCTCTTGGTAAGAGATACATGCTTAATCATTCCAAGGTTGTCCTCGAAGTATACAAACTACATTTTGGGATAGAGGCTTTGCCAACAATATGTTTGACTGTAGAATAGTACTTGTATTTTCAACTTATCTTGACTGTAGAATAGTACTTGTGTTTTGACTTGTCATCATAGTCGTCACCTACACTTGATTCAAAAACCTTGGAAATAGTTTTTGAAGCCATACTACTTCACAACTGGCCAACCAAGCTACATTATACTCAGATTTTGTAGTACTGAGTGCAACATATGTCTGCTTCCTACTCATCCAAGAAATCATAATAAACCTCAAACTAAAGCAATATCCTAATGAAATATTTCTATATTCTACACTCTCTTCCCAATATGAACTTGTAAATCCCTGTATTTGCACTTCACTATTTGAGACATATCTCAAACCATAACTGGCTATTCCATAACCAATTGTACTATGTTGGTACTTCAACACGTTGAGCCACATGAATCTTGGCTTCTCCCTCTACCACTGCAACTTTCTAGTTATTGTAACAGATAAGCTATCTAGCTTGACAATATCAATATCATCCCAAAAAAAATATCTGAGGAATATCAATAGTATAGTTCTTTTTATCAAGGAGGTAATGCATCAAATCTAGGTCCTTCATCTCAAACTCAGAGGTCAACTCCCTCTGAAGCTAAAACAAGGCTTCCAAAGGAAGCTATGACAACTCCCTTTGTCACATGAGTCCTTTTGCTTCCATTAGAAACAAATCATATATGATCAACCTTGATCTACCAACCCAAGTCTCATGTACATTCTTCTATTTGCAATCAAGAGACTCCTTCATGAGCCTCAAATCCTTGAGATGGTCCCATGTACACTTCTTCCTTAATTTATTAATTGAGAAAAATGACCTCTATATCCATATGATGTAATTCCATAACATAAGCAACAATAATTCTAATAGAAGTGTACCTAGAAACCGGAGAAAATATTTTAACATAGCCTTCTCCCTCTTGGTAGGAGAATTTTCATGGATCTTACTTTGTACTTTTCTATGTTACCATTTGATGCATGCTTCTTGTAGATCCCCTTGGAAGTCACCATTAACTTCCCTTCAATTATTGGCACAATTTCCATATAGATCTTTCTTTCAGACCTGTTGGATTGACAATCCACTCCCTTTGAATTGGAAGCTCTTATGATCATCAGGCATTATACTATCTCTGCCTCTTGAATGCAAAATACTTTGCTCAGAGAATCCTCTTGCCATAAAATTTGCTTCATTCTTCCAGTCGTTTCTACATGCTACCAACAACTTGGAGGCCTTCATAATGTACCTAAAAAAGTCATCAGGAATCCGTGGAAGAACAATTATAATCTAGAAAAAGAAATAAAGGAAAGAGGCTAACTAAAGGCAAAACAATAATACTCAAGAAGAAGAAATATAAATTACGTATCTTTTAGGATTGAAGAGGATTTTATCAATTCCCGTTTTATCCTTCGCTTCTTTGCAGAAATCCATTTTCAAACTCATGAAATTTTTCTTCATCATCAACCATGTTGCTTGCCTTCTGTTCCTTGCATGATCTATGGTTTCTTCATCATTGTCTTTGCTTCTAGGGTTTTGATCACAAACCCTATGGATTTCTAATCCAATATTGTAAGGGTTTACAAACCCTAGATTTTTCAAATTTTCATCTACATCTTTTGTAGGTCCAGTAGACTTTTTTATATGAAAATTTTCCTTAATGTCCAAAAACCCTTAGTGTCCTCATGCCTTAGCAGACTTGGTCACTTCTTTTTATATCAACAATACCAACAATTAACTTTGAAACTATATTGTAATTCTTCCTTTTCATAGATATTGTAGTAATAACAATAATTTGTCCTTTACAAGGACACCTTCTATTTTGCAAATGACTTGGTATTCATAAGAGGACTTATGTTTCCAAACATTATGGAGAAATTATCCTCTTCTTCACTAAAATAGTATAAATGCTCTTTTCATATCAAAATACTTTATGATGGCATTCCAATGGCTTCCTCTATTTATGAGAAAATTTCTTGTATCAAATCAAATGGGTCATATCTCAGATGCTTAGCCAAAATTAATCATAAGTACTGGCAACACATCTCAACCAATGCAAGGTATCATACTTGACAAGAATAGTATTACAATAAATGACATTAATATTCTTTTTCTGAACATGTATCTCAAGGGGATGTACTTACACATGTATAACTACGAGCTTTAATGAGAAAGTAATGATTCAAGGTGCCAAGCAACTTTATCTTTGAAAAATAATTCAAACACTGTGATGCCATGGGCTTATATGTTATCACATCTTCCTAAGCCCAAAAAATTATGTGCAAATTATCCTACAATATACAAGTATTTGAACCAAAGGAGAATATGTGTCATAGAATCTTTGTGCCTTAGTATAGAAAGGAAATCACCCTTCTAGCTATCTTGTCATCAAGGTGAAGGATGAGATCATGACATTCCACTGTCCTCTATAAAATAAATAAAAAATCTTCAAGAGGCGCATGGATACAATATTATGAAAGACTTTAATTTATAACATCAACCATTATATTTTCCATTGTCATTCTGCAACTAGTATGCAAGGGTGCTTTATGTAGTATACTATTGGTAATCTATTCCTTAGTTGGAGTATAGACCAACTCAATGTTTTTCTATGAAATTCCTATTTATTATCATAAGACAATGTTGAGTGATTATATAGGAATCCTTCTTAGCAAACTTCTCTCAAAACAATTTTGATATTGACAAGGAAATAATATGTTACTTGAGGAAACCATAATGAGGAGATCATATTCTATTCGACTCAGTGAGAGTTTAAGATCTTTACTTGCATCTTTCCAAAGTGATACATATGGAGTTCTCATACCATCAAAAAGTGTCCATTGAAGGTATCCCAGACTAACTCAATATTTGGCAAACATGAATTTTGAAATATTTTAAGAACTATCTGCTAGATAGGCCATCCTGTCTAAGAAAAGTGCAATCGATCTAGATAGGGTTTCTTTTTGAGAGAGATAACCTTACAAAGATATAGTCTCAACTTGGTCCTCAACTTGTCAAAATAAAAATTCTCCCAACCACCTTTTGGGGCCTCTCAGTTCTATTTTAGGGAACTTGGGTTTCTCGGGACTTTAAAAATATTATTATGATTCAAATAGACATCAAAATGAATTTCAACTTCAATAGATAAATGAAAGCTTCTTCTTGAGGCCATTTAGACTTAAACTAGGGATTTGATCCTAATGAATCTTCTTGAGGATAATCATGAGACTCTCATTCTCTTTCACTTAAATTCTGAGGTATTTTTATCCTTCCTAAGATTTGGACTGAGGCATTTCAACCTTTTGAGGACTTTGGATGTGTTTGAGGGCTCTTATCTAAGGTTTTTAAGGAAAAGAGAAACTCAGATTCCAAGTGACTTGAATTTTTTCTAGGGTAGACTTATTTCCACAGAGATTAGTTTACTATGGATTCTTTTTCCTTCAACGCAAGCTAACTTAACTAGGCTTCTCTTTGACCCATGCTCTGATACCATGTTGATATTTTGTAAGTATTCTAGCTAGTAATTACTTCTAATTATTTCTACTTTAAATGCATTCAAATTCACATTCATTATTATGAAATTAGACATAATATATTCAACAATAGAACAAGAATGACAATAGGATCATAAGGAGACAATCAAACAAGAAATACAAACATTTACGCGTGGGAAAAACCACATGGGGGCAAATCCAACAACCTTTTCCTTAGGGAAATTGTTATGAAACTAGCTCACAAAAAGATAGAAAAGATAGATCAACGCCTTAGAATTCAGCCTCTTCGAGGGGAAAACCTCCTTTACATTACGTAAATGAATGATTCTTTGATGATTCAAATGACAAAACCTCCTTTCTATATATAGGAGTCTAAGGAGTCACAATATAAC
>APFE030284408.1:45029-73700 GCA_000404065.3 Pinus taeda
CCAGCCTCTAGCATTTCTGCAACCATACGTTCAATTTCACTCTTTTGGACATAGGGATATCTGTACAACCTGATGTTCGGAGGAACACTTCCTGGAATCAGATGAATAGCATGATCATGATCACGCATAGGTGGGAGACCTTTGGGCGTCTCAAATACCTTGGAATGATTGTCCAGGACTTTTCGGAGATCTGGAGATATAGATGATTCTGATGTGGAAACATCTAGCGAGCATAATTTTGCAATTACACCTCTTTGCTCCTTTTTTAGAAGCTTTGTCATACCATTAGAGCTTATTATCTTTCCTGGTTTCCCTGCAATACCCCTTAATTCAACTTCCTTTCTTTCCGTAGAAAATTTCATGAAAAGTTCTTGAAAATTAAAAGCTATTGTACCCAGGGATTGTAGCCATTGGACTCCTAGTACAACATCAACACCTCCCATTGGAATGGAAAGCATTGGGCTAGTCAATACATATTCTCCCATGGATAGCTTGACATTATGGCATTTTCCAGAGCAATTAATTGTTCCTCCATTTGCAATCATCACTTGACACTCTAGTGCTGGATATAGGAAGCAATTCAATTCTTTTGCTACCTTACAAGAATAAAATTGTGAGTACTTCCTGAATCAATCAACACTATTACCTTTTTCTTCTTGATTTGTCCTTCTATCTTGATGGTTGAGGAGTGGTAATTCCTACCAATGCATTAAAATATATGGTCAGATTCATTTGTTCTTCATCTAGGCTTTGTTCCTGGAGTATATCCTCTTCTTTTGACCTTTCTTGCTCCTTTTCTTCTTCCTCTTCACAATCTATGTAGAATAATTTCTTCTCAGCACACTTATGGACCTTAGTGTATTTGCTATCAAAACTGTAACAAAGCCCTTTTTCTCTTTTTTCTTCCAATTGTTGTGGTGTCAACCTTATAGGTTGTGGAAGACTAGGGACAGCACTTCCATCTCTATAGTTGTGAGTGGTATGCTTCTTGGTTGCCATAATTTTGCTTTCCATTCTTGCTAACTTGAATGCCTTCTCTAATGAATCAGGTTCCCAAAGGCGAACATCATGTTGGATATTATCCTTTAAAGACCCTATGAACACATCAATCCTATGCTCCTCTGGAATATCTTTTACCCTTATGTTCAATTTTGGAACTCCTCAATGTGCTCCATTATTGAACCCTTTTGTTTGAGACTTATCAATTGGCTAAAAAAAGTGTTGCTTTTTGTATCCTCATAATGTGCCATCAATTCTTCCGTAAAAATTGCCCAAGTGATAAATTGTTTACGAGAGCATAGCCATTGATACCATACAAACTTATTTGGTTCCAAATATAAAGTTGCAATACGTACCTTTTGTGTGTTTTGCACATTATTGAGATCGAAAAATTGCTCCATCTGTAGTATCCATGTTGCGGGATATTTGTCATCAAACTTCCTCATATTGATTTTTGGAATATGGTGGGTCTTCGATCCAACATTAGAGTCTATGACCTCATGATTAACATTTCTTTTGTTCGCATCATGAGTTTCCTTTACTACCCTTTCACCATTAGTAAGTACTTCTTGTAGAAATTTGTCAAATCTGCCTTCAAATCTATCTTCAAATCATCAATCTTAGCTTCCACGCCTTTTATCTTAGATTCCACGCCATTTATCTTAGCTTCTATTAGCTTTTGTGAGAGTGAAATTTGTTGCACTTGGTCTTGTAATTTTGATATATCATGTAACATTTCTTCCTCTTCTTCATGAGTCATGCTAGAGATTTCAGGTTTCTTACTAGGTTTTTACATTTTATTTCCTCGGGGCATTAGTTACTGATAGTAATGCTCTACTATGCCCTTTGAATTCCTTCAAAATAATTTTTCAAACCAAGCTTAAGAAAAAATTTAAAAAAATCTACGCACCTTTTTTCACTTTGTAGGAGCTCGATATTGCCTCTGATGTATCTCTGTAATTTCGGATCATCTAGTTCTGAAATTGCGTTTTGAAGTAGCCCTCTATGTCCTCTTTCTAATGCCACTAGTCTGATCCCAATTGGATTCTCCAAGGAAGAGCTATGCAAAATCTCCCACAGTGACCTGATTATAGATTAGTCCAGAAGAGTGAACTTGTACAATGTGCCACGAGTCCCTGTTTCAACCTTTGGCTCTAAAAAATATATACAAGAAACTATAGTCTGTCCTCTTTCTCTACCTTCTTATGAAATTTCAATCCGATGCTCAGAGAGAAAGTTATGATGATTTTCCCCAGGTCACCTATTTGGAATGTAATTCAGGAGTCTAAAAAAAGATCAACTTCCTCAGATCATATCTCCACAAATATAGTGCGAAAATATCTGAAATTCGTACCCGAGGTTCAGTGTGATTCCGTCTCAAATGGTTTTTTTTTTGCTTCTAAAACGTCATAGGAAAAAAGTTATAGAGAAAATTCCATGATGACCTATTTGGAGCAGCGAAACCCTAGAATCCAAAGCTCTGGTACCAAATGTTATGAAACCAACTCACAAAAAGATAGAAAAGATAGATCAATGCCTTAGAATTCAGCCTCTTCAAGGGAGAAACCTTCTTTACATTACATAAATGAATGATTCTTTGATGATTCAAATGAAAAAACCTCCTTTCTATATATAGGAGTCTAAGGAGTCACAATATAACCTAGCCGACCTAACAATAATAATATAAAGGCACAAAAATAACATTAGAGGGATTCTATGGGGCACAATAATAACAATATGGGGACAATAGGGGCACAACAATATTAATAAGGGATACAACTACAATAGTAATGGGGTAATCCTAGTATTATAGGGACCTCATAGAAATTATTCAGTTCAACATAGTTACATCTAATTCTTCAAGTCAAATTGACTAGAAAAATAACCGTAGTCACACTTGGTCAAACTACTTACATGTAGCCTTAGACAACTGAGGTCTATCTGTCCATAATTTCACCCTTCTTCCTATAGATTCGGTTTGTTTAGACATTCAACCTTATACCCAGAAATAAGTTTTCCTTAAATCTTGGTCTGTCATAGATATTAGGGTCTCGGTATGCCTTAGTTCGATTTGCGGTCTTCCTTAAAGAATTAGGACTTGGTCTACCTAAGAGAATAGGCTCACACAAACAAAAGAGCGATACAAGAATTTCCTTTTAGAGGAAATCAAAACCTTTATTTATATTTTTCTAGGAGGCCGAATGGGTGCCTTTATGATCTGGGTCAACATGAACAACTGGAGGGGTTGATTTGATATTTTAGGGCCAAAACAAAATTCAATTTTAGACATTCAAAATTCCCTCTCTTTTGAGGTTATCATGAAGAACACATCTTACATATATTTGAAAGGCTAAACCACTAATTATGAAGACCGATCATAACTAAAATTCAACAACATTGAATATATTGAGGGGTTTCTTAGGGCTTACATGACAGTATAGGAAATTTGTGAAAAATTATGGCAAAATATTAGCTCCCCTAACATCACTAGGCATTAAAAATAATGCCTTTTCTAGAGTGAGGAAGAAACAAAATAATTCACTAATTTGACAAATGTGATGTGAATTAATCCAATATTACTAGTGCCTAACTTTAACAATACTTTTTTCTTGGAATGTGATGCCTTAGATAGAGGTCTATGATTTATATTAATGCAATAAGGGTACCCATTGGTATTCACTAGTAAGCAATTGTATGACAGTAATTTTGTAAGATCCACATATGAGAAATAAATGGTGGCTATCCTTTAAGCAATGGATATTTTGTGGCTAAATATCAGAAGGAGGCATTTTCAGATCAAGACTAACCATCATAGTCTGAAGTGCCTTCTAAAGCAATGTTTGTCTTCACCAAAGCAACATAAATGGGTCACCAAGATGTTTGGGTATGATTATGAAATCATATAAGTGTTGATGTTTGAAATATAAATGCTATTCATCCAATATTTTTGGAATCCTTGGTGGGATAAACCAAGAAAAATAGGAACATAGCCCAAAATTTATAACCTTATTTGTATATTACAACTTCAAGATATAACTACTTAATGCATGAAAAAAATTAGCATTAGTATGGTTGTCATATTTATGTGCACATACCAAATATAGATATTATCAGAAATCATGAAAGAAAACGAATCAAAATGTCTACTATAACATGTATTTACAAATACAAAAAACAGAAAATAAATAGCATCTTGTTACCACAACTGTTACATTCACATTAAATGAACTTAAACACACGTCTATTGATGCATGCATTTAATATAAAATTTTATCAACGAGAGAGACATTATGTACAAAACATAAAATACTATAATTAAAAATGTGAAGAAAAGAAATAGAAAAAAAAGAATCTAGATGGAAATATAAGGAAAATATCCTTCATTGAGTTATTTGTAAATTTGTTCAGATATAATGAGCCCAAAATTGACAAATTATGAATAATTTGTGACAATTTTTCTTAACAAATGACAACATTTATAAACTTTATGAGTTAAATGCAAGTAGTAAAGAACAAAATATAGCCTTGGCCTTGCTACAACTGGCTCAAATAAGACCTTTTGGACAATGGTATAACTACTGCAAAAAATGCCATTTATCAGTAATGACAAATAAACAACAGTGATAAGTTTCATCAATGACCAAAGTGGGAGTATACAGTAATCAACAAGACAAAACTTTCAAACCTCCATTTGTAGCTACATTTTAAAAGAAGTATTGTAACAAAAGCTTCATGAGACTCAAAATACTTAAAACAACTCAACAAATTATCCTAGAATTGAATAAATAACCCTCATTCATACCATACTCTATGTGAATATAGTCCCCTTTTTTCTTCCCCATGCTAGTATTTGTAACTGAGCTCTATTTGAGATGTTTATGAAACTGCTTCAAGCTTTTCTTTTACTCAATGTAATAAAATTGACTCATGGGTGAGTAAGAAGGAAAACAATTTAAATGATGGAATCTTAGAATAAGGTGGCACACAAGACTCAAGAGGGATGGAGGACCCACTTTCATGACAATAGCACATCATCATATTTCAAAATAATTTTCAAAATGTCCACATCATGCATGATAAACACCTTGTTCCTCCCATATACGAATGAATTGCATTATGGTCAATATAAAGTGACTAAATTTTCATTCAATGTTTCAAACATAGACACACAAGTTCATAAGAACCTGTCCACGTTTGTTTGATCATAAAAATAAAACCATCATAAAAAGTTCTATCAAAATACTACATTTGAAACTAAACATAAGTCTAAAACTTTATCATTTGTCATCTAAGTCAAACAGGTAAAAGATCATTAGTTGTGGTCATTGTTTTCCTTGTAGATGACTCTGCAAGATTGGCATTCAAAATAACTTCTTTTCCTTTTCCTCCTTCATCAATAGTTTCAATTATAGAAGCATGATTTGAATTGAAATATTCAGGATTAAGAGTATGATTTTCAATATCACGATTGGTAAAATTTTCTTGCATAGGACTAGGATTGGCTTGATTAAAATATTTGGGAGTTGGATCAACAATTGGATGATCAGTAGGAGTAGCAACAACATTTGAATCTACAGTAGGACTAAGATCTTCTACTAGAGTGACAGTAGGCACAACATTTGTAGGGTCAGAATTAGAGCTTGATGCTTCTAATGGGGACGACTAAGCGTGACCCATTGAAGACTGAGGATGGTTAGGCACTTGGCGTGTATATAATATAATGATTTCCCCCCAACATTTTTCTTCTACTTGAGAGGGATTATGCAATGGATTCTAGTCACCATTTAAATGATTATTCCAAGTATTAGGGGAAGGATTTTTCACAAGAATTTCGTGAACATGGGGATGGGTCGCAGAGAGGAAGAATAACCTCTTTAAAAAACTGAAGATTGGCAGAACACATTAGGGGATCCAATAAATAAATGTCTAGTAACTTCCAACTGATAAAATTATTTCGAATCTACATTAGAATGAACTAAAAAAAGGATTTTATTATTTCTATCATTTTCCCACACACCATGAGGTCTATTCCCTCTTCCTCGGCTCATTCTTCCTGAGAGATGAGAGTGGAAGTGCATTCCTACAAATATGAGCTACAAAATTAACCATAATACATGACCAAAACAAAAAAAAATATGTTATAAGCATCAACATGTTTCATTTTACAACTGTTATAGTACACTTGCATTAAAAACACTGATAAACAGACTCTTTTACAGGGGAAATGATGGTGTATAGAATCATGGATAGGGATAGAAAGAGGGTATGATGGAGGACAAAGTATTTCTCAAAATATATATATATTTTTTTTAGGTCACAAACAAATGCCACTGTAATATTCATTTCGAATTTTTTCATCAACTTAGGTTCACGTCCCTTGTCATAATTTACAGCATTTCAAATAATATTTCATTCAAATTGAATGATATTCTTCATATCTTTTTACAAAAGCATCTAGAATCTAATGAGAATATGTAAGACAAGTGTTTAGCACGGCTAGGGTTTAATTAGGTTCAATATTTTAAGCTTATGAATTGAGATGATGGTGGAATACAAAATGAACAATGTGGAGGACTTGGGGTAAATGTGAAATTGTGATTTTATATAAAATAATCTTGAATTATTGCATGATAAGTTATTTATAAATAAAAATTAGACTGCAAAGTTCGAGAATTTCCCACTTCAATGCTCATTTCCACAGCAAATTTTATGAAACCCTCTGTGAAAAAATAGTGCTTTTAGTTAGTAGAAGTTAGAAGTGAATTTCCTTAAGGCATCCAACAAATGCCTTAGTAGAATTTTCAAGCTAAACGACTTTTGCAAAGCCTAAGAATTGATGCAAATAACTCAAACAAAGAAGGTCAACTACATGGTTGAGGATGAGAGGAAGTATATATAGTGAATATTGAGCTACTATATGCATGGAAAAACAAACTAATGGAACTGTAGCCGAAGTCAGGTTAAGTATATGTATATTTGGGTTTAGGAACAAAGAGCTTATCGAATGATATTCAAAATAAAACCTAGTTGCACAATCAACCATAAAGAAAAAATATCGACTTACCTCTATCTTGGGTTCCTTAAATTGAAACAAAGCCTTACATATCAAGTAGTCACCCAACGACTTTAACTAAAGATTTATACTATTTATCTCTCAGAGTTACAATTATCACCATGAGGGAAAAACCAGATAATGGAGCAAGGTTACACCATAACAAATGGAGGTAATTTCGGGAAGAAGGCTCATGAACTTCCAATTTTACATAACAACTTTACCATGCAAGAACAATACTTTAATTATGTTGGAGGTAAGGCCATTTGAGTGCATTACCATATGGAATAATATCAACCCTCGAATAGATAAACCCTAATTAACAACCATCTATTAAACAAACTACGACCATAATCACTATTTCCATTAAAACTCACAACTTCCCACACATGCCATACCAGGTATTGGTCTCAACAAAAAGGAGTAGTCTACCTAGGCGGTAGATTGGCTCGTTTTCCATCACCAACCAGAAAATCGTCCGGTTCCGGCCACCGGGAATGTCTCCAAAAAGGAGTAGTCTACCTAGGTGGTAGAATGGCCCGTTTTCTATCACCGACCAGAAAATCGTCTGGTTCCGGCCACTGGGAATGTCTCCACCCTCCGCCACCCTCCCCTATCTCCACCACCCTCCTTCTCCGCCACCCTCCCTTGGCAATCCTGACATTCCCTGACAAAAAATCGGATTCGGATCGCAGCTGAAGGGCCTGACATCCCCTGACATATTGGGACTAGCTATTGCAGCCACAGAGTACTATTCCAGGGAGCTCCTTATTCTGGTTCCAATTCGAATTGTCACCCGTGCGCTGCAATACATAATCGCTGAAAGACTCGCGCTGTTCCAATGCATTTTTGCAATTGTATGAAAGACCATGACCAAGATTGCAATGCATAATCGCTGACCCGTAGAATCATCGATATATCGTAACTGCCATCAAATGTCATGGGCATAAGAGGATTCAGGGTACTCCCCACTTGAGAGAATATTTACAGGATGTACCCACTTTTGGAAATCCTCTTATGCATAATCAGTATTTTCACCCCATTGAAGGGTTTTTTGTGACTGAGAACGATATGGTAATGGAGGTCATTGTTGTGGATATCCAGACAATGTCAAGGGAAACACAAGTACTATATCACGAAGCAGGGCCTCTGTCTGAGATACGTTTTAGCCCTAATGAAGTCCATGCTGCCATTGTTACATGTGGGAGGTTATCACCTGGCGTTAACAGAGTCGTCAGAGAGCTTGTAATTGGTCTCTGGTTTCGGTATGGAGTAAGGGATATAAGAGGGATTAGGTCAGGCTATCGTGGGTTTTATTCATCAAAGCCTGTGGTTTTGTATCCCAAGTTGGTGGATGATTGACACAAGATAGGAGGGACAATGCTGGAGACCTCGAGGGGGGGATTTGATTTGCAAAAGATACTGGATGGCATTGAAGCCCATGGTTTGAACCAGGTTTATCTCATTGGTGGGGATGGGACCATGAAGGGTGCAGTGAAGATATTTGAAGAAATTAAGAGGAGGAGACTAAAGGTTTCCATTGCCGGGATCCCAAATTCTGTGGATAATGATGTGGGGATTATTGACGTGTCCTTCGGGTTTCACACATCAGTAGAGGTAGCCTAGAGTGCCATCAATGCAGCCCATGTTGAGGCTGAGAGTGCCCTTAATGGAGTAGGGCTGGTTAAGTTGATGGGTAGGAATACTGGACATATTGCACTACAATCAACTTTGGGTAGCAGGGATGCGGATTTCTGTCTCATACCTGAAAGCCCATTTTATCTGGAGGGGGAAGGGGGGTATTATACCTGAAAGCCCATTTTATCTGGAGGGAGAAGGGGGGTATTATACCTGAAAGCCCATTTTTCTGAGTATTGAATGATTATGATGCAAGCACGATAGTTGTTGGCACAGTATTAAGGCAAGAAGGGCAACCAATAGCACTGTTGAATGAACCTGAATATTTTCTAAGTATTGAACCAATAGCATTGCTGCCCTTCTTGCCTTAATACCGTGCCAACAACTATCGTGCTTGCATCATAATCCTCCTACAAAATCTTGCTGAAATGGGGTAATGCTTACACAAATTCCTTGTACTATTTTGCTTAACCTATTAAAGCTTTATTGTGCCTCTGAGCTCGATTGGAATCCTTGTGCATTCATACATTTTGTCATTGTCATTGAACTTCCTATAAACATTTGCTATAATGTAAACTCTTAGCCTCTATAATGCTGCAGGTGTAGGTCATTCTGATATTGCCTTCACTTTCTTTGGATCCATGCATAATCGATCCTTGGGCACCATGAAACCAAGGTAAACCCATTGTCAAAAGGGATGACCCATTGTCAAAAGTAGACTGGACAGAGACCTTCTCGGTTTAGCCAGCAGGGTAGCAGCAAGAACCCCACATAAAAATCACAGCAACATTGCAACAAACAGGGAACCAGAATTTGACCCATCAGGAGAAAACCAGTGTGCTTATCTTCTCCTCCTCCAAATCACGGAACTGCAATTCTCCATTATGGCTTCAAAGTTCAATGCATTCACAAAAATTGTTCTTGGACTTGATAAAATTTCTTCTGGTCAATGCATTCCATGGGAGAATCTCACATCTACGAAGCTCCCCTTGAAGACATTACATGTGGCCAGGAGCTTAACACTGTCATCTAGATAAATTTCTACATCAAGGGAAGATCCAATATTCCAGGATTGTTTTGACAAAGGAGGATTCTAGATGAAGAGAGAGAATGCAAGGACCTTGTGCAGCTAATCTATGCTCAATTGCTTGTTGTCCCCAGCCTGCTTCAAGCTTTCTCAGCTAACATGTCCAATTCATCACTCTTGCATTCTCCTATTTCCTTGGTTCCATAATAGCATTCAGGAGCTTAGTACATTATGATAGCATTCGTAGCATAGGCATAAAGTGTTCCCTGCCACAGCAGCAGGTAATGCCATAAGCTTCCTTATGGTGAAATTGAAATTCCTGTCAACACCATTTTGAACGGGGGAGGTTGGCATTTTGTTCACTTAATATAATTAGTGAATAGAAGAGTGTAGCAGTAGCTTACTTCATTAGATTTCCTTGACATCTTTCAAAACCAACCCTGAGGCAGCCCTTCTAATCAAGGCTGAGCTTTCAATAAACTAGCATATCCTCAAAGTAGGGAAAGAGGATGTCAAAGTGAATCAAGATAGTTATGTTGCTTGAAAATTTGGTAATTATTTTTTTTCGGATAATCCATAAATAGAAAATCAAGGATTCATTGAACGAAGCTATAAACAACACATTAAAAGGAAGAGGTCATAATATATGTATTGCTAAATGTGTAAAAGGTTGTAGGTGTCAGACTTAGCCATCCCTGCACATTCTAGAACTTGAGTTGCATAAACGGTACTATATCATTAAAGTGGTAGGTTGCCAAATGTGTAAGTGGTTGGAGATATACTTCAGCGTTCCCTGCTCATTCTATTACTTCAACTGTCAACATGTACATAGGGGACATAATTCTATTACTTCAAAGTTCAATGCATTCGCAAAACTTATTTCTGGACCTGATCAAATTCTTCTGGTCAATGCATTCCTTGGTAGCATCTCACACCTACAAACCTCCCCTTCAAGACGTTACATGTACCCAGGACCTTAACACTGTCATATAGATAACTTTCTACATAAAGGGAAGATCTGGTATTCCTGGGTTGTTTCAACAAGGGAGTATTGTGGATGAATAGAGAGAACAAAAGGACCTTCTGCAACTAATCTAGGCCCAACTGCTTGTTCTCCCCGGCCTGCTTTAGGCTTTCTCAGATAAAATGTCCAATTCACCACTCTTGCATTCTCCTATTTCCTTGGTTGCATAATAGCATTTAGGGGCTGAGTACATCGTGATAGCATTTGTAGCATAGGCATAAAGTGTTGCCTTCCATAGCAACAAGTAATGCCATAAGCTTCCTTATAGTGAAATTGAAATTCCTAACAACACCATTTTGAATAGGGGAGGTTGGCATTTTGTTCACTTAATATAATTAGCGAAGGGTTGACATTTTAAAAACAACCTTGAGGCTTCCTTGACATCTTTCAAAACCAACCCTGAGGTAGCCCTTCAAACCAAGGCTGACCTTTTAATAAACTAACATATCTTCAAAATAAAAAAGGGGATGTAAAACTCAGCCAAGATAGTTATGTTGCTTGAAAATTTGGGAGTCTTTTTGGATAATCCATAAATAACAAATCAAGGATTCATTGAAGAAAGCTATAATTAACTTATCAAAAGATTTTTTTAATGGGCTAAGTGACAATGGTTGTACAGTGGAAGGATTTGGTGGAAGAGGTAACAATATATGTATTGCTAAATGTGTAAACGGTTGTAG
Source organism: Pinus taeda (assembly GCA_000404065.3). Taxonomy (NCBI): domain Eukaryota; kingdom Viridiplantae; phylum Streptophyta; class Pinopsida; order Pinales; family Pinaceae; genus Pinus; species Pinus taeda. The sequence continues at coordinate 56,450 of APFE030284408.1, forward strand.
GTGTCAGACTTAGCCATCCTTGCACATTCTAGTACTTAGAGTTGCACAAACATTACAACATCATTAAAGTGGTGTGTTGCCAAATGTGTAAGTGGTTGGAGATATATGACTTCAGTGATCCCTACTCATTCTATTACTTCAACTATCAACATGTGCATAGGGGGCATAATTGTCTTCAACCATGCACACCTCACTTTCATCATCTTCTTTCCTACCATCATAAGCATAAAAGTAAGGCTGGTGTTGTTGGGGATTGACAGAAAAGAAATTTAAAAATGTCAGGTATAGGAGAGAATGAAGAAAGTATTCTAGAGGCTTGCTATGCACAAAATATAGGCATTTTCTAGCAATAATTAAACCAACAACCTTACTCTTCTTAGATGTATAAAAAGAAATGTCCATTTGTATAACGATAATCGTTGAAAGGCATTCAAAGTTGGTTGTAGATAAAATCAGGGATGGTTAGCGAAATAAAGGCATTGGAGGGAAATTTCAACCTATGATAGATTGCCCACACACCTTGATTCCATGTTGCAATATTTCTATAGCCTTTCTACGCTTAAATTTATGCATGTTGAAATATCTGAAAATTCAGTAGTAGATGCACTTTCCAATATAGGTTGGAGCAAGAAAGACCAACAGTTACCCCAAGAACCAGGATGACGTTAAAAAATATTCCTAATTACAAAAAAAATCTATGCCTTCCAAACCACTCATGATTTTTACTTAACATCAACAGGACAGAGGTATAGTTTCCATTAAAAAACTAGAGTACACAGAGCAGCATAATATCGGGCAAACAATGCTAAATATGTTTCATTAAGATGTTCTATATTAACTACTTTTTATGAGCATGATCATCAATATTGCATTTAATGTAGGGGTCTTTTAGGAATTGTGTATTAAGGTAATAACTTATACGGAAGGGGTAATGTCTCCCATACAGAGTGACCTCAACTTAATGAGACAAAGCAACAACAAAAGAAGACATCCACGAGACCATTCACTTGGATAAATTCTTTAGGAAATTTCTGAAAATGAAAAGTTCAAGATCTAAGAGTTCACAATTTTTAACATTCAACATGTGAAGCTTTTCGCTTTGCTAGGCAGTAAATAGATTCAGCAAGATCAATGGATTGTTAAACATCTATTCTGGTTCCCTCTTGGCTGCCATGTCTATGGAAGCAATGTTGCTACTATTTTTATAGAACACCTAGTTAATTGATGTAATTAACTCTGAAGCTCCTTAATCTGAATTTTCAGTGGCAACATGCATTTCTAGAAGGCCTCCACATATCTCAGCATTCATCCATCTGCCAATCAGAGCTGATCGGGCAACATCTTGCACAACCTCTTTGACCTTAAACTGCATATTATTCAATTCAAGAAGCAGAGCAGATGACCCTGTCACCTTCATCTTATTAATCACTTCCTTAAAAAATTTGTTGTTTAAACTGTGCATTGAAGCAGCCCAAAGGGATAACCCGTTGAAAAAAGCAGACTGGACAGAGACCCTATCGGTTTAACCAGCAGGGTAGAAACAAGAATCCCACATAAAAATAGCAGCAGCACTGCTTCCATATGCATGGCAGCTGACAGGGAATCAGAATTTAACCCATCAGGGGAAAACCAGTGTGTTCATCTTCTCCCCTTCCTAATCACAGAACTGCAATTCTCTAGCCTGGGTCTCTGATGCACTTGTCTGTCAAGCTCTTCATCTTTCTCCATTATGGCTTCAAAGTTCAATGCATTCAAAAAAACTGTTTCCGGATCTGATCAAATTCTTCTGGTCAATGCATTCCTTGGTAGCATCTCACATCTACAAAGCTCCCCTTGAAGACATTACATGTGCCCACGAGATTAACAGTCATCTAGATAACTTTCTACATCAAGGGAAGATCCGATATTCCAAGATTGTTTCAGCACAGGAGGATTGTGGATGAAGAGAGAGAAAAGGACCTTGTGCAGAAAATCTAGGCCCAACTGTTTGTTCTCCCCACCCTGCTTCAGGCTTTAGCAGCTAACTCCAATTCACCACTTGCATTCTGCTATTTCCTTGGTTCCATAACAGCATTCATGAGCTGATTACATCATGATAGCATTCATAGCATGGGCATACAGTGCTACCTGCTACAGCAGTAGGTAATGCCATAAGCTGCCTTATGGTGAAGAAAATGAAATTCCTGCCAACACCATTTTGAGTGGGGGAGGTTGGCATTTTGTTCACTTAATATCATACAATTACAGAAGGGTTGACATTTTAAAAAATTAAAACCAACCTTCAGGCTTCCTTGACATCTTTGAAGACCAACCATGAGGCAACCCTTCTAACCAAGTTTGAGCTTTCAATAAACTAGCATATCCTCGAAGCGGGGAAAGGGGATGTAAAAGTGAATCAAGATAGTTATGTTACTTGAAGATTTGGGAAAAAAAAATCGGGTGATCCATAATAACAAATCAAGGATTCCTTGAACAAAGCTTTAAGTAACTTATTAAAAGGATTGTTTATTGGGCTAAGTTACAATGGATGTATGGTGGAAGGATGTGGTGGAAGAGGTCATGATATATGTATTGCTAAATATGTAATTATTATTCACAGAATTTGGGATCCCGGCAATGGAAACCTTTAGTCTCCTCTTAATTTCTTCAAATATCTTCACTGCACCCTTCATGGTCCCATCCCCACCAATGAGATAAACCTGGTTAAAACCATGGGCTTCAATGCCATCCAGTATCTTTTGCAAATCAATCCCCCCTCGAGGTCTCCAGCATTGTCCCTCCTATCTTGTGCCAATCATTCACCAACTTGGGATACAAAACCACAGGCTCTGATGAATAAAACCCACAATAGCTTGATCTGATCCCTCTTATATCCCTTACTCCATATCGAAACCAGAGACCAATTACAAGCTCTCTGATGACTGTGTTAACGCCAGGTGATAACCTCCCACATGTAACAATGGCAGCATGGACCATCAGGGCTAAAACATATCTCAGACCGAGGCCCTGCTCTGTGATATAGTACTTGTGTTTCCCTTGACATTGTCTGGATATCCACAACAATGTCCTCCATTACCATATCGTTCTCAGTCACAAAAAACCCTTCAATGGGGCGAAAATACTGGTTATGCATAAGAGGATTTCCAAAAGTGGGTACATCCTGTAAATATTCTCTCAAGTGGGGAGCACCCTGAATCCTCTTCTGCCCATGACATTTGATGACAGTTAAGGTATATCGTTGATTCTACGGGTCAGCGATTATGCATTGCAATCTTGGTCAGGGTCTTTCATACAATTGCAGAAATGCATTGGAACAGCGTGGGATACAATTGCAGAAATGCATTGGAACAGCGTGGGTCTTTCAGCGATTATGCATTGCAGCGCGCGGGTGAAAATTCGAATTGGAACTGGAATAAGGAGCTCTCCGAAATAATACTTCGCGGCTGCAATAGCTCGTCCCCGATCTGTCAGGGAATGTCAGGATTGCCAGGGGAGGGTGGCGGAGCTAGGGGAGGGTGGCGGAAGGCGGAGACATAGCTCGTCCCCGATCTGTCAGGGAATGTCAGGATTGCCAGGGGAGGGTGGCGGAGCTAGGGGAGGGTGGCGGAAGGCGGAGACATTCCCGGTGGCTGAACCGGACGATTTTCCAGCTGGTGACGGGAAACGGGCCATTCTACCGCCAAGGTAGACTATGTATATTGATATATTGTTTTGTACATTACGTGAAGACATTCATGCCAACCTATGTTACCAGAAACGCGACGGGAGCATTCGTTTCCAGAAAAAAAAACGCAAAGAAAACGGAACGGTACGGAAAACGCCGTTTTGTACGGTCGTTTTCGTTTTTTAACCCATGAAATTGGTTTCTCCAGAAACAAATGGTTTTTTGACACGTTTTCTGAGAAACATTGTTCTGGTTCCTTTGTAAAGCTGATCTTATTCCAATTGGACGTAAAGGTTGGTTTTCCGAGAAATGTTGCTCTGGCTTGTTTGTAATGTTGGTTTCATTGTAACGTTGAGCCCAATCTAAATTTTTAGAGGTGGTTTCATGGTCATTGTATTTAGCCTAAAATTTCTTACACAATATTGTCTGTTTAGAGATTTTAACAACATTGTCTCTTGCTATGTTTTTTAATGTTTTAATTATGTTTTCTTAATTTTTGTATTAGTTTTATTTACAAGTGTATTTAGTGTAGAGTTTTTATATAGTTTTATTTATATTTAATATTTTATAATAGGTCTTTTTATACAAACTATTTAAATTTTAAATGTAACCGGTTACATTATATATTATTTTTATTATTATAAAGATTAATTATTATTATAATGGATTAACTATAAAGTTTGATAGTAATTTTTTTTAGGTTTTGTCTAGTAGTTGCCTACCAAATACTACAATATAGCCCAAATTTGAGGTCCGCTCAAATAATATGGGAGAATATACTACAATGTAGTTTCCCTTCACTATACAAAACAACCCTCTACTTTTGGCTCAATCCCCCAATCCCAATGGAGCTCAATTCAATCTTCACCATCCTATTACCCACTAGGGAAACTACATCCTAGTAGTTGCTTACCAAATACTACAATATAGCCCAAATTTGAGGTCCGCTCAAATAATATGGGAGAATATACACATGATATGCGAGATCATGTACTCATCAGGGAATTTCTAGGGATATGGCCTTCAAAAAAATCCCAGTCTCATTAGGTCCAAATCAAGTGGAAATGGAAAGGTCAAATCAAGCTTGAGTTCAATGCCAAAGGTTTCTTCACTATTAGAGGATCAAACATGGGTATTTGAGAATGAAGTATGTAACCAACACAAGCTTTGTTTCTCACTATGAATATTTGAGAATGGTCTATTTGAGCAACGAAAGCCTATGAGCAACTACCTATGAACCACATTATTGGAGAATGTGAATGATGTGTGCTTTGTTTTATGTTTTTCACATTTTTCTTGTTTTTTTCTCTCTCCTCGTTTCTTGAATACGAAACCTCCAAACTTCGTTTCTCGTCCCGTTGTCGTTTCTCGGTTTTTCGTTTCGTTTCCAGTTTCTGTTAACATAGATGCCAACAATATATAGATATCAGTTCTTCAAATACACTCAGGATTTGTGGAAGAGTATCGATAAGGAAAACTTTATAAATGCATTGAGCTTATCCCCTACAGTTGCATCGAAGATAGACATAGACCTAGGGTTATATGCCTCAGACGAGTTTGGGAAGAACTCAGACAAAGCCATGTAGCTCGGTTCCATTTAACCTGAATCTTTTGATCTCTAAAAATTTCTATTATATTTATATAACAATTCTCTGCTATATTTACTCAAAAATGAAGGACATAGTTCAAATAAATATCACAGATAACCATAAAATTAAACACCATTTGGGTGGTTGCATTCAAACCCCAATTCAAACTCACTTAACTGATTCACACAAAAAATTGGAACTCATAAACCCCATAATTTATTAACAATCGAAATATAGCTGCAGTCTGCTACAACAGTCTAGATATGGAATATCATACAAAATTTCATAATGGAAAGAGTCCTGCGAAATGTTCGCAGAGATAGTACAGGGAAAGATTTAAGAGGAATAAACACTTAGATGGCTTATGTAACCCAACAGTACCAAAATGAAACATTACATTTTAATCAAAAGCATAATCCAGGCCATAGCCTCAAATATTGGCTATCATACCTCCGTGAAACCCTGTGTCATAATAATCAGCTCGAAGAGCCAAAGCACAACAAGTACAGATTCCAACAAACCTAGAAAGAGAATAAAGGAGTGGAGCTTAGCGAGGTGGTTGCCCTCAAAAAATACATAGGCCGAGCGAGGCTTTCGAAACAACTTCTGAGGGCTTACCTGCACAGTGAATTGATTATAAGAACCCAAATTCCTGTAAGGGTCTGGTTCATTATATAATAAATCTTGGGAGTGTAGAGATGGCTTGCCTGAGTGGGAGTTGGGTAGCCTTCGAAGAAGCGACCGAGCCTGCATAAGAGCCAGGCAACTTCAGTAGAAGCAAAGGAAAAATCAACTTTAAAAGACAATGGTATTATAAATATAAGTAGTGCTTACCTTCGATTGTTGTAGAATCAACTCTTTCCTCCAGAATGCCGAAGTCCAAGTCGTATCCATCACACCTGTTCCAGAACAGCCCAGGAAACACATCAAATAACTCATGAACCATCACAACACACCGAATTAGTGGCATAAAAAGCTTAATGAAGTAATATCAGAGATGATCAGGATGAAGTTATGCACCTGAAATATTAGAGACGAGCTGGACTAAGCTATGCACAGGGTCGCCATGACAGAGCAGAGAGCCGAGACGGGACATGGGAAAATGAACCAATCTCACTGTCAAAAGAGTCATTAAGCCTTCCAACCAAACCCAAAGCATCAAAACCATATATCACATTAGATCAAATGACAGATGGAAGGCTAGATGCATCGTTTTGAGACCCTTCCATGAAGCAGTAATTAAAGACATTAACGCCAACACAGGTGGCCAGCACAGAGATGAATGAACCTGGCAGGAGGAGACATCGGGTCTCTCCCTTTTTAATGAAGAGGGGCCTACCCAAGGTCGCTCGGATTGCGCAGCAGAATTGCAGTCCTCTGTGGAGTGACCCACGTAGAGTTCCAGCGTGGAGACCGCGTACAACCACCGCGGCATATCACTTGAACCTTAAACAATAATGCAATCAGCAGTGTTAATATATTTTCAATCTGTATGGGTCAATGAATTATTGGATCAGGTGATGCATTCGATTATTTCCATAATGGTTTTATGTTTTGTTAAGTAAAAGTTTTTTTATATATGTAGTTAGGATGTTACACTTTGGTTAAAAGATAATGAGTGCGTAAAAGTAAATAGTGTCTTATTCACCGGCTGAGCATGGAGCCCCCCTTGAAGTATTCGAATGCTCACCTCGATAAACCGTTTTCCTTCTCTATCCAACCTGACAGATGCAATTATCCCCTCATTTAATCATGAAATCCCTGACTGTTGGCATTGTCCTCCACTAGTTCGACAACTACAAAAGAACACCATCACCATATGCTCGCAGAGTATGGAAGCGCCATGAGATGAACCTAAATAACACTATGAAACAAAATTCAATGAGATGAATTGATGACGTTTTGGTTTCTATCCAACGCTCCGATGCAATTTCATTTAAAAAATAAAAAAATAACAGCCTCTCCGATTTGGAAGGATGGAGAGTAGCTTCATTTATCTCGTATGCTTTCTCTCTGGTTGAGGGTAAAGGCGAGACTTGTTTGTTTGGGATCTCTCGAATGGGCACATATGATAGTTTAGTATGGTCTATTCATAAACTTGTGAGCGTAAAGAATATTTATGCTGACATGATTTCTGTGATTGCTGAAAATCTTTTTCCGCTATTTCCTCCATGTTTTTGGAAAGCCATATGCCCGATGAAGATGATCATTTTCCCCTGGTTGCTATTTCGGAACAAAAATCTTACATGGGAGACACTACAAAGGAGGAATTGGCAGGGTCCAAGTAGATGCTCCATGTGCCTCAATGACTCAGAATCAAACTTGCACATGTCCTTTCAGTGCCCTACGTCCCTCATAATCTGGTATGATTTGTCTACTTTTTTTGTTTTCCCTCACATCATTTTTTCTTCTGTTCAGGAAGGTTTTCTCTGGTGGAGTAGACAATCCCCCCTTGGAGATCGCTATTCATTATCACTTGGTGGTATCTTTGGAACTGGAGGAATGGGCACATTTTCCATGACTCCAAGGAACCTCTCTAAGCTATTCTTCAGCGTATTTTGGCTTGCTATGATTCCTATCATTAATATTTTACTACATCAACATGTGATCCCCTCTGATTCCGCCAGTTGTGATTCTGCATGAGGTTTCTGCTTTTCAGTATTGTATCCAACTATTTGTTTTGGATCCTCCTCATATAGGCAGGGCATAGCTGCCCCCTCCTTATATGTTTTCGAATGAAATCTCCTTTTTGCTACAGCCTTGTAAAGTTTTGACACATCTCCATCAAGCTCCTTGATCAACTGATCCTGGAGATGCATTATATATTGTCTCTGTCCTCTTTCATGTGCATTTCTGAACTGGTCAGACATTATGTTTTCTGCTAAAGGATGAAATACATTAAATCAGTCATCTTAAATTATGTATTGAAGATCTTTATATACTCTTAATATAAAACAATGCTGGTTTTTTTCCTCTGAAAAAAAATATATATATAATTTTATATATATAATTTATAATTTGAGGAATTAAATAAAGTTTATATTAATTTTTTTATAAATAAGAAATATTATATACCAATCTGTGAATTATAGATCCGTTGTTATTTAATTGTAATTAAAAACTAAATTTTATTATTATTATATAAATTTGAGTAGTAAAAAGCTTTTATTCCCCTGTTATAAGCTTTTCACATTTTTACGCCGTTTTTGCATTTTCAGGTTTACCCAGTTATGCAAAGAAAAATTCCAATTGATTGATTTGACTGACTTTGGTTTCTGTATTTTCAATTAGTAGAGGGTCGAAACCTATACCTCAGATATAAATTATTATTATTATTATATAAATTTGAGTAGAAAACTTATTAACCTGTTATAAGCTTTTCACATTTTACGCCGTTATGCATTTTTCAGGTTTACCCAGTTATGCAAAGAAAAATTCCAATTGATTGATTTGACTGACTTTGGTTTCTGAATTTTCGATTAGTAGAGGGTCGAAACCTATACCTCAGATAAACATTTTACTCCATCCACATTGCCATGTTGAAACAGAAGAGCCTTAGACTAAAAATATTTTTTTTATTATTTAAAATATAAATAAATAGAATTTAAAAATAATAAAAACTTAAATATTTATTAATAAAGATGTAAATTAAAGTGAAATAAAAATAAAGTAATTATAAAATATTTTACCTGGCAATAGCATAAAACATTTTTAAAGAATCGAACAGGAGTTATATCACTACCATTTCTATTATGTCTCTCTTACAAAAGTAATAAAAGCAAAAATAAATGTTTAATTTTCTTTTAGACTCAGTTTAATAAGAGTCGTAAAGGTTTTTGGAAATTTATGTCTGTTATTTTAACCCTTTTTTTTACTTAAAACATAAGAGTTTTATGTCAGTAGAGCATGTACAATTCTATAAAATTTATGAATTAAATAAAGTTTATTTTTCTTTACAAATAAGAAATATTATATATCAGTTTGTGAATTTATAGATTAGTTTGGCCAATTTCATTATAATGTAAGAATTAATATTTAAAAAAAATAAAATTTAGTATTATTATTATATAAATTTGAGTAGAAAACTTTTTAATTTGCTATAGGTTTTTCAAGTTTTACCCTGTTATGCATTTTTTACGTTTACCCAGTTATCTTGGGAAAAATTCCAAATGATCAATTTTGGCTTTCGGAAACTTGACTCACTTTGGTTTTTGAATTTTCGATGAAAAGAGTGTCTAAACCTAAACCTCCGATAAACATTGACTGATTTTGGTTTTTGAATTTTCGATTAATAGAGGGTCGAAACCTAATTGCTTTACTTGGGGGGGAGGCATAATATTCATTAGATTGTTTTTAGAAAATTTTAATATGAAAGCGAGACTCTCTACGATGGTTCTCTGGGTCCTCGTCATCGATTACTGTCAAGGACGTCTATATCGACCTCTTCCAACCCATGGCCTCCGCACATGCCCAACTCTTCCCATCCCCCCTCTGGAAAACAGGTTGCCCGCCTCGCATGACCTTCTTTGCATGGCTCTTATTCCATAACAGGAATCTAACCTGGGACAACCTGCAAAAAAGATCATGGCACGGCCCCGGTCTCTGCTATGCCTGTTCATCAGACAACGAGACTAATTTCCACATCTTTTTCAGCTGCTGTGTAAGTCAGGAACTAAGGAACTATGGTGCGATCTTGCACGCCTCTACAGTTTCCCCCATATTCTTTTTACTTCTGTACAGGAGGCGTTCTCTAGCTGGTCTTCTCGGGCTGCAAAACTCCGCCCCCTTCTCCTCATCACGGTTTGGCATATCTGGCGATGGCGTAACAGGCGGATATTCGACTCCTACAAACCCTCTCTCCTAACAATAATGCCTGGTATCTGCTCCCTGTTCGACGCCATAACAGAAGGATTGTCTCTCGACGGTTCATCTGAGGCCCTCCTCGGTCAACCATCTCCAGGTCCATCCACAGAAGGCTCGTCGCGCGACCGAACAGCTGCTGCTCTCCCCGGCCGATGAATTCAGAACTTCCTCAGAACAGCAAACACGCTCAATGTTTCCAGAACTAATTCCAGAACTTGCTTGCCATAATTTTCGCATCATCATGCACATTCAGCTCTCATGAGAACAATCAACAGCATATTTTATTTCTGATTGACTCAGCACAATTAAACCCGATGGTTTTCCCTATGTCTGCGCCTTGCGGTCATAATATGTAATCTCATATACATTGAAATACAATGATCCACGCTTTTTCATCTGAAAAAAGTTAGGGGTAAAGGAATTTGAGAGCCGAACATGGATTATATGTAACTTCACCCAAGTCAGTTCATCCCTGGCTGATACGATTGACTGAACTCGCCATCTGGCTAAGGATTTCTTATCCTACATAGGGAATCCATGATAAAGCAGTGGAGCAAGATAGCGTGTAACAAAGAAATTGATCATAAATTTCTGTTAGTACATGAATAACCGTAGCTGCAGACACGATGGATAGTATAAGTAAAAGGAAGCCGATTCCAATCCTTTGAAGAACAGTTAATCGTCTTTCATCGCGTGTTATTCTTCTGGTGAGTGGCACAATACAATGATTAAACATAACCACTGAAAAGAAAGTGGTTGGACTACCAGAAGAGAAGATCCTGGCAGTCGTAAGCGGGGACCTATTTTTCTATCTATGTTAGCCTTGCTTTAAGAAGAGCGATATGTTCAGTGAGAATATTATTCTAAAGATTAAGCAAGAGAACCAGGTGGGTGCTAGCCTCAGGATAAGCTTGGTTTCGTTACTGGGCAAACATACCATCTTTTCCCTGTATCAGCATTCCATGGTACCATTAAGGTCGTTTTGTCTAGAAACCTAATACATAGCCCATGAAAAAAATAGATATCAAAATAATAATGATTTCTTTTTCTTCCAAAATTTTTGAAAAGAAGGTGAATTGTTTTCATTGAATTTTTGTGAAAAACTTAATAAAAACTTACTGTGTGCACTAGCAGCCTGGGACCCGATTTTATGAACTCAACATCGTCATCCTTCTGGTACAACAAACTTATGTCTAAAGGCATGGCGATATTTATTTTTCTTATAGCCATATCACAGATAACCATAAAATTAAACACCATTTGGGTGGTTGCATTCAAACTCCAATTCAAACTCACTTAACTGATTCACACAAAAATTGGAACTCAAACCCCAAAATTTATGAACAGTCGAAATATAGCTGCAGTTCTGCTACAACAGTCCAGCTATGGAATATCATACAAAATTTCATAATGGAGAGTCCTGTGAAATGTCCGCAGAGATAGTACAGGGAAAGATTTACGCCGAATAAACACTGAGATGGCTTATGCAACCCGACAGTACCAAAACGAAACATTACATTTTAATCAAAAGCATAATCCAGGCCATAGTCTCAAATACTGGCTATCATACCCCCATGAAACCCTTTGTCACAATAATCAGCTCGAAGAGCCAAAGCACAACAAGTACAGATTCCAACACACTTAGAAAGCGAATAAAGGAGCGGAGCTTAGCAAGGTGGTTGCCCTCAAAAAATACGCAGGTCGAGTGAGGCTTTCGAAACAGCTTCTAAGGCCTTACCTGCACAGTGAATCGATTATAAGAACCCGAATTCTTGTAAGGGTCTGGTTCATTATATAATAGATCTTGGGAGTGTAGAGATGGCTTACCTGAGTGGGAGTTGGGTAGCCTTCGAAGAAACGACCGAGCCTGCATAAGAACTATACAACTTCAGTAGAAGCAAAGGAAAAATCAACTTTAAAAGACAATGGTATTATAAATATAAGTAGTGCTTACCTTCGATTGCTGTGGAATCAACTCTTTCCTCTAGAATGCCGAAGTCCAAGTCGTATCCATCACACCTGTTCCAGAACGGCCCAAGAAACACATCAAATAACTCATGAACCATCCCATCACACCGAATCAGCGGTAGAAAAAGCTTAATGAAGTAATATCAGAGATGATCAGGATGAAGTTATGCACCTGAAATATCAGAGACGAGCTGGACTAAGCTATGCACAGGGTCGCCATGACAGAGCAGAGAGCCGAAACGGGACATGGGAAAATGAACCAACCTTACCGCAAAAAGAGTCATTAACCCTTCCAACCATATCCAAAGCATCAAAACCATATATCACATCAGATCGAAGGACAGATGGAAGGCCAGATGCATCGTTTCGAGACCCTTCCATGAAAACATTAACGCCAACACAGGTGGCCAGCATAGAGCTGAATAGATGAATGAACCTGGCAGGAGGAGACCTCGGGGCTCTCCCTCTTTAATGAAGAGGGGCCTACCCAAGGTCGCTCGGATTGCACAACGGAATTGCAGTCCTCTGTAGAGTGACCCACGTAGAGCTCCAGCGTGGAGACTGCGTACAACCACCGCGACATATCACTTAAACCTTAAACAATAATGCAATCAGCAGTGTTAATATATTTTCAATCTGTATGGGTCAACGAATTATTGGATCAGGTGATCCATTTGATTATTTCCATAATGGTTTTATCTTTTGTTAAGTAAAAGTTCTTTTTATATATAGTTAGGATGTTACACTTTTGGTTAAAAGATAATGAGTGTGTAAAACTAAATGGTGTCTTATTCACCGGCTGAGCATGGAGCCCCCTTGAAATATTCTAATGCTCGCCTCGATAAACCGTTTTCCTTCCGTATGCAACTTGGCACATGCAATTATCCCCTCATTTAATCATGAAACGCCCGACTGTTGGCATTGTCCTCCACTAGTTCAACAACTACAAAAGAACACCATCACCATATGCTCGTAGAGTATGGCGCAACGCTTGACTGTTGGCATTGTCCTCACTAGTTCAACAACTACAAAAGAACACCATCACCATATGCTCGCAGAGTATGGAAGCGCCATGAGATGAACCTGAAAAACACTGAAGTAAAATGCAATGAGATGAATTGATGATATTTCGGTTTGTTTGTTTAAAGCTCCAATGCAATTTCATTTAAACTAGCAATTGCACTAGATGTTGTTGTAATGTTAGATGTTGTTGCAATGTTGTTGCAAAGGAAACGCCGTAAGGCATAAATTCGAGAAGAATTGGGACATATAGAAAATCACTAAATATAGAAACTAGCATTTGCAGTCAAAGATGCAAAGGAAACGCCGTAAGGCATGGTGTGTGGAAGAATATTGAAATGTGAATAGACTTATGCGGTTTTTTTTAAAGCAAGGGTGGATGATGTCAAGTTTTAATTTGAAGAATGACTCTCAGCAACCCTTGAAGAGCTTTGGAGCAGCTTCGAAAGATATTATGTATCAACCTCTTGAACATAATTTGAAGCTTTTTGAATAAGCCTTGAATCAGCATCTTGGAGAGTTTTTTGGAGAAATCTTGAAGCCTATTGAACAAATCTTGAACTAGAAGTAGAAGAAGTATCTTTTGGGGCAGACCTTGGGTTAACTTTTGGAGCAACATTGTAGCCTCTCTTGAAGCAGACTTGGAGATTCCTTGTTGCAGATTTGAAAAGATTTGGAGCAGAAAATCTGGGGCTCACTTTTAGTGCAGATTGGAAGAGTATTGGAGCAAAATTTTGGAGCAAACATTGTAGTACTTCTTAAAGCAGATCTGAATAAGACCTTGAAGACCAAGTTGAAGCCTATATTTATATTTGAGGATTGGAGTCCCCATACAAGGTTGGAGCCTTGTGAGAGAGTAGGTTGGAGACTATATTGATATTTGAGGATTGGAGTCATCATTCAAGGTGGTCTTGCTTTCCACTCTCCTCAAGGGCTACGGGAGGACAGATTTCAGTGGGATGAGTTTCTTGGCACTGCAGGTCCATCGTCCTTCTGGTCACCCACAGGGCATTCTCAACCTTGGCACCATAATTCTTGATGGAGTAGATCTTCAAAGAATGAACAAATTCATCCCTGCAACTGGGGGGGCTGTGGGTTTCAGAGATTTGATGGGGAATCCTGTCGAACCAAGGCTTTCATTTGTGGGAAAATTATTGTCCATTAAACCTAATAATGTTGTTGATGCCCAAGAAAAGCAATCCCGTTGTCAAGTAAATGTGAGAAAGAAGGCTATATTACAAGCCCATTAGATGAAGTTGGGGATGAAACTATGTAAAAGAGAAAGTGACTTCTGCTTGTTTTACTTAGAGTACATTCATAAATCTGCAATGATCCAGAAATGCTCTCTTTCTTTTTAATGCAACTTAACATATTTAGCTATAAATTTCTATTCTTGTTTCAGACTTTTAACTTGTAAATTAATTTGCAGTTTATTACAGTGAGTAAACTGTTGCCTCTTGCCATAAGTTTTGTTTCCTCAAATCTGTATGGAAATAACTTATAGAGTAATTATTATTGTTTTTCTCATTCTCTACTCTTCATATGAATCAATTAAAATGGGTCAAGTCCTGAATGCTTACAGCCAATGCAGAAAACTGAAATCTGCAATGCCTTATACTGGCCATTGTTGAAATTAGCATAAGCTTCATCTTAAGTCAAGATTTGACATATATGTCCTGTTGTGCTTGCAAGCTAGGAGGGTTGGTCCGGAAAGGTCTTAAATAGGCTAGTTATACAATGTCTTGAAAAATCTTAATTGAACCCTGTTTTAATTGAACTCTATTTTAGAGCAAAAGAGACCGTACTTCAATGAAAAAAATGTGTCACCTGTGGTGCCAGGAAAGTAAAAGATATAATCTTAAGAAGATTAAAAGTTGTCCTGAATCCTTCTTGTTTTCATTATTACTTCAAAATAATGTAATATAATTATACAGTTACACCACTGATAAATGCCAACAGCTACATATACATGAACTACAGATGAAAAAGAGATCATAAATGTAAAATGTCAGAATATTTTTAACAAACATAAAATATGAGTTTAATAGCGTATTGATAAAAAAAAACTTGTTCACAGTCTTCAGCAGAAACCAGTCATTTATGACATTGATTTTCATATACAAAAGCCAAAAAAGAGCTCCATTGCTATGCAAATTGAACTCAGTTAATCTTTGATTAACAAGGTCACCTTTTAAAACATATCCATAACAGTTCCATTAGAAAACAGTTTGTTTATATAATCATACATTGCAATTTGCATGTATCTTTTACATTGTTTGATGTCTCTGTATATATTCTATTTATTATGTGGAAGGCTGACACAAAACAAGGCTTGGAGTTAAACAAATTTAGAAAGCCTAAATAAAAACCCAAATGTTGTGCGCTTTTCTACACAACTATAATCCATCGAGTCCTAAATAGTAAATAATAATGAATAGCATAGAGTGACATCACTTCTGTTGAAGAGTTTCCTTGAAATAATTATTCTCCCTTCATCAGTATCAAAAGGCACATGATTTTGTATATAAGTCTATTTACTCTGTGGAAAGCTGACATAGCAAAAGGCTTGGAGTTCAAACAAATGTTGAAAGCCCAAACAAAATCCCTATTTAAATCACAACTCTCATCTATTGACTCCTGAATAATAAATAATAATGAATCACCTGGTATGGCATCACTTTGATTGAAGAGCTTCCTTGAAATAAATAATCTTCCTTCATCAGTATCAAAAGGCCACATGATTCTGCAAACCAAAAATAACTAAGGGAATAGTATTCACAAACCATGTGGACTGACAAAAGCATATGGTCATATCACCTTTATATAAGCTCAACAAGTTTTTGTTGCAGCTGGATACAATCGATTTGTTCGAGAGTTTTAAGCTTCTGCATTATAAGTTATAACCCAAACTATCCTGTATGTCCTCTGCTTTTTGCACAAGTGCTTCAATTAACTTAAACCACTACGTCACCCTTTCCACTCCCAGCAATTATTATTGTGCATGTGTGAAATCTCAAGGCTATATGATATATGTACCTGTTGTTCTAACTATGCCCTATACTGCCTGTATCTAATAGATAACTTCTGGTGTTATGGCCCTGACTGAAATCTCTAACCCAGTTAGAATAAAATAAACAGATTTTGAACACATACAAAAATCATAAACACAAATTCTGCATAAAGGTTTTGTACCTGGGATTAAAGCCTGCTGATCAATTAGACAAAGGTCCCTAGCCAACAGACTAACAACCAATCACTAGTCATGAATTTTGCTTTAACCAATTCTTTAGTGATTCCGTCAGCACACTGTGCATGGATGATGGGAAAGAGACCCTAAAAGTTCCCTCCCTCAGAACTCTCAGAGAATATAACAATTCCAAAAATTTTTGTTGTCATTTTAATACATGCATGTTCAATAGCCCTTGAAAACTATAAGATCAAAATCCTTGCCTGGCCAACCAGGGCATTTGCAGAGAAGTGAGGTCAATAGAGTGTTAAGCATCTGCCAGGGTATTTTGGCCTGCCTCACTGGTATGAGTCTTTGACTGCGCGCATGTCCCAGGCGATTTTGGCAGAATGGACTACGCTCTGGAACCGAAGTGGAAGAAAATCCACTCTTTTCAGTGTAGACCATACAGACATGTTTCTTGCAGCAATTCCAAACCAAGAAGAACAAAACCATTGCTAGTGGAAACCCAATGCCAAATGAACTATCACCATGCAGAATGGACAACATGCATTCCTTTATGAGTTGAGTCATGAACACATTGTCAAATGACCTAGCACTTGGTTCCTGCAGAATTCCCTTGAATTTTAAACCATTTAGTTCCTGATTTCAGGCACGTCCCTATTATCAAATAAGCCAGGAATATGTTGTAGCAATGACAGGGCACAATATTCCTTCTCTGCCACACTCTATGGTTAAATGGGGCAGGAAAACCTATATGAATAATTGGTAATTTATTTCCTATTCTGGAATACAGAATTACTTTAAAATCAACCATCAATATGTCGGATGAATAACTGTTACTTAATTCCTCCTCAATTCTGTTGAGGGGTACTTGAATTCATGTAGAAATCATTGTTCTCAAGCAAATCTTTCACATATTCATAACTAAATTCTGCGGGATTTGAATCGTCAGAATGA
>APFE030284408.1:86954-113305 GCA_000404065.3 Pinus taeda
TTAATTAAAACTAAATAAATAAAATTTAAATAATAAAATTAATATCTATTAATAAAAATGGTATATTTAATAAAAATGTAAATTAAAGTGAAATAAAAAATAAACTAACTATAAAATATTTTAATCACAATATTTTACCTCGCAATAGCATAAAGCATTTTTTAAAGAATCGAACAGCAGTTATATCACTCCTATTTCTATTAAGTCTCTTTTATAAAAGTAATAAAAACAAAAATAAATGTTGAATTTTCTATTAGACAAAGTAATAAGAGTTGTAAAAGTTTTTTGGAATATTTATTTAAAAGGATAATTTATATGTGTTAATTTGAATTCTCGTTTACTTAAAATAGAAGAGTTTATGTAAGTAGAGTAGGTATAATTTAAAATTTTTAGGAATTAAATTTTTAACAGTATTATATTTTTTATAAATAAGAAATATTATATATCAGTTTGCGAATTTATAGGTTAGTTTGTTAATTTAATTATAATTCAAAAGAATAAATTATTATTATAATATAAATTTGAGTAGAAAACTTATTAACCTGTTATACGCTTTTCACATTTTACCCAGTTATGCATTTTTCAGGTTTACCCAGTTATGCAAAGAAAATTCCAATTGATTGATTTGACTGACTTTGGTTTTTGATTTTTAGATGAAAAGAGGGTCTAAACCTAAACCTCAGATAAACATTGACTGACTTTGGTTTCTGAATTTTCGATTAGTAGAGGGTCCAAACCTAAACCTCAGATAAACATTTTACTCCATCCACATTGCTTTACTTGGGGTGAAGCCATAATATAACAAATTAGGGGTAAAGGAATTTGAGAGGCGAACATGGATTAAATGTAGCTTCACCCAAGCCATTTCATCCTTAACTCGACCGATACGATTGACTGAACTCGCCATCTGGTTAAGGATTTCTTATCCTAAATAGGGAATCCGTGATAAAGCAATGTAACAAGATAGCGTGTAACAAAGACATTGATCATAATTTTTTGTTAATCTTAATATTTTTTTATGGTTTTTCTTAATATCATTTTTGTTAATCTTTATACATGCAGATAAACGTTTCATTATTAAATGATAGGATAATTGCATGTGCCAGGTTGGGTTTATGGGAGGAAAATTGTCACTCTATATTGTTTCATATATTTTTTATTGTTTTTTTAATATCATTTTTGTTAATTTTGATATGTGGAGATAAATGAGAGGTACAATAAAATTTTAATTATCATTTGGTAAAAACTTAATTTAAGGAGGGTTTAAATAACTGATTTAGATATGCAAAGAAGTTATGGCTTTTAATTTCATCCATGGATGGAGTCAGGATGACCAGAATATACTGGCATCTTTTAGTTTAGACCATTAGATTGAGGGATTAATTGGAAAAAAGATTAAAATGCCCAATTCCAATAATAAAGACGCTTATCAGCATAATTATAGATCAACAAAATGCATAGTACATAATCTACAACTTAACTTAATTAAATGCAGTATAAAACTATAATAATTAAACTGAAAACACAATCACATTTATCATTATTTTCAAACTTTCAATTGTATAGTGTTTTCTTATTAATTTATGGAGTTCCAATGTTTCTTCGACTGAAGAGATTTCAAATCGATTAAGATTTACCAAATTTTTATTTTTTAATAAGGATTTGCCAATAACTTAGCTTCTGCTTAAACCTAACTTAATTAAATGCAGTATAAAATTTAAAACTATAATAATTAAACCGAAAACACAATCACATTTATCATTATTTTCAAACTTTCAATTGTATAGTGTTTTCTTATTAATTTATGGAGTTTCAATGTTTCTTCGGCTGAAGAGATTTCAAATCGATTAAGATTTACCAAATTTTTATTTTTTAATAAGGATTTGCCAATAACTTAGCTTTTGCTTAAATATGGTAAGAAAAAGTGACAATGCTTTCCAATTGTAGGTATCCTGGGCCTTTAATTTTTTTTATTGTAGAATGAGGCAACTCAAAACCAGAACCTTCCCAGTAACCCCTATAATATAAGCGCTATATTACATAACTAAGATACTCAAAAAAGAAAAACCTTCACAGTAAACAGAGAAGGTTCCATGCTAGAATCTCACATAAATAAACGAAAAAAAAATTGTTGGGAGCACAACATTTGCAGCAAGGAAACAACCGCTAAGACTCTATGGGATTGGGAAGGACCGTGCAAAAAAACACTACTTTATATATGAAATTTTCATATTGCAACGTTTTCAGTTAGCTCTACTGCGTCCCAAAGCTCCTGAAACAACGAGGAAACGATATCACTGGATTCGTGATTACTTGATGTGTTAGCTCCGAAAGGACGCTGCAACAATGAATTAATCATATGGGCCTGAACCGAGGGATCACCTTCTGTTAGTGGAAGCTTGAGAAGATTATCAGTTAAAGGGAGATTGCAACAAAATGTAGAAATCCTGGTGAGTGGTACACTAATTGCTGCTCGTTGTGCCCTGTGCTTGAAAAGCAAAAGTGGCCTCTCCAAATCTTCAAATGTATTGTCAACATACGCAGTCGACATTCCTGTCAGCTTATGCACTTTTCCATGGAAATTGTTTGTGTCTGTGATCACGATTGTGGTGGGACTTGGCTTTGAATCCCTGGGTTGTTTTTTACTTTTTCCAGAATTGCAATTTCTTCTGCTGCTACTACTGCCATTAGAAGACGAATCACGGGTGTGTGCAGAGGATGGTAGGGACTGCGAATAGTTATGAAAAGTAAAGGCGAGGTACACCCCACTGCCCTCCACATGCTCAAGGTAATGGAGGTACAACCCACTGTCCTCTACATGCTCAAGGTAATGGATGAGGTGGCCTTTCGCATGAGTACATGCAAGGGTGGTGCAAAAGGCGGTAGTCACGATAGGGACGAGGTGGGAGGTGTAGCCGTTAAGGCAAGACAGGGACGAAGTGGGAGGTGTAGCAGTGAAGGCAAGACAAGTGAGGGTGAATTGTATTATGGTTTGAAGAGTTCGGAGTTGGAGCATTAGAGAAGGAAGGTGCCGGCACTATCGACAACATCTGAGGAATGAAAACAGGTATGTATCCTGGCCCTACACCTCCCTTCCAATGTCGACATGGTATGATTTTTTCTAGGGGAATAGGAGAAACCTGGGAAGGGAAATTGAGGGAAATAATGGGGAAAGTGGCGAAGGCATTGTGTGGCTGTAGTATGGCTCTGTGTTCTAGCTATGAGTTAGTCGGGAACTGATTTTTCCAGTGGCCATGGGGCCCCTCTTGAGGGTAGCATTGAGACCTAGAGCTTTCCTTGGGGTGGATCGCGAGAGTTTGAGTACTAGGGATGGGTAGATGACAACATAACAGTAGGAGCCTAGTGTAGCAAAGAATAGTCAAATTACTGGGTTGGTGGGAGGAGTAGTGGAGGCAACCCCGACAAGAGCTGGGGAACTGGGAATAGGAGTTGCGAAGAGAAACCAGCTAGGATACCTCGAGGGAAGGAATGGTATGACAAGGGCAGAGGAGCAGTGCTGGATGACTGAGCAGAGGGGAATGATATGGCATACCAAGGCATGGGGATACTTGCCTCACTGATGAAGGGGACCGCCAACCATGCAGGGTATGAGAGGTACCAGAGAGGGAGAAGAGAGAAGCCTGAAAGGATAAGGAGACCGGTCTCATCTTATGACTGTGCTATCACTCAACTTGCACCTTGTTATGAGCATAATTAGGTTTAAATAAGGAATAGGGAGAATGTCGACAATAAAAACTCCAAGCAAGACAATAAAATGTACCAAAGACATAGGTTAACACCTCTTTTCTGTGAATAGGTTTTGAATAGAGGGGAGATGGCTCATCCAGCAAGAGGAAGGGGTCATGGAAGACAAGGGAGGGAGCCTGCAAAGGCCAAATATCCGAGCATGTCGGAGCTGCAAAGAGAAAGGAAGTCAGTGGAACACCTCATTAGTGAAGTCGTCACGGCATACCGAGAGGGAATGGCTGTAGGAATCCGTAATTTGTTGGAAGAATGGGAGGAAGAAATTAAGCAAAATAGTGAGATAGAAGAGGAGATAAATAACTGGATAACATTAGTCTTGGACCCTGGGAGTACTAGAGGAAGGATAAACCAATTCAAACAGACATAATACCTCTACTAGCTTATGAAAATCATGTTAGGGAAAGCCATGGAACAAATATCAGTGGGGATGGCTATGTCCCTCCAAGACATGCCCAACTACAAACAAATTTGCAGCGAATCGAATTCCAATTGCACAAACAGGACATCCGATTGGACAGAATTCAAAGGCATATCCATGCGTCATTCAATTTACTCAGATGTTTGGGGAAACTATCAAGGATCTGACACTAGTGGAATTGGCATCAAAAGAGCAGAAGGAATAGTTAATTAATCTAGTTTCTTTTTGTTTTTATATGCAGGTAGAATTTATTTTACATTATGCATGCTTATGATAGATAGACATATAACGTCTTGTCATGAAACAAAGACCTACTTAGCTTGGTTAAAAAGATTGAAAACTTTATTGTTTTTGGATGGTTTATAACGAGGATAAGTAGCCAACAGACTTGGTTTTCCAGTGGGAAAGTTGAGACCACCTAGCATATATATGTGGTGTAAATTTGTTATTTATAAATAGAAAATGAAGGGTCCTGCCAAGCTTAACATAACAAAAAAAACATTTAATATTATGATATGTGATATATAGATTATTAAATTTTAAATAATGACTTTTATATTAAGACTTACTATAGATATCATATAACATTATGGGCCGGCAAAGTGCATGGTACATAATCCATAACCTAACCTAATTAAATGCAAAATAAAACTATATAAATTAAATTGAAAAAGTTGTGTTGCATGGGTACCGGCACCCGGGGGTGGGGTTCTTGAACCCGTCTCGGGTTCCCACACCCAAGTACTGGATTTGGGTACAGGTTCTTCCCAGATGAACCCAGAAGAACCGGGTTCTTCAAAAAAAAATTTGGGTTCTTTTCCTTTGTTGGGTTCTTCGGGTTCTTCGGGTTGGGTTCTTTGGGTTCTTCGGGTTCTTCATAAAAAACACTATATTAAAAATTAAATTTTCAAATAATTTTTTTATTGAAATTTAAAAAATAACTTATAACAAAGGTAAAAAACTTAAAAAAACCCTAAATCTTTAAGACTTTAACTCTTTATGAACGCACACAAGCAAATATTTGATACATGATTACTGATTTCATTTAACTTTTAAGCTTTTTCCATTTGGTTGAGGCTTGAGCCGTCCCCGTTTACCATTTCTGGCGGCAGTGGGCAGTGGGCAGGTTCACGACAGTGGACAGAGCAGGCAGTGGGCAGGTTCACGACAGTGGACAGAGCAGCTTCAACGAGAGTGGTATTTACAAGTTTTCGTTTTCAATTTTATTATTCCATGAAAAAGTTTCACAAGACCCGCCTGTGAAAAAAATAGGTGCATTATATTACACATTTGAACAGTGAACACCCACAGGGGCTCAAATACATTAAGCAGAATTGCTGGAATGAATGTCACAATTTCTTGCTGTTTCGGACTGTCTGCAACATGAGCCACAACTGTGAATCCACTTTTATACACTCAATTTGCCTCCTATCGCTACGACATAGTCCTCCTCCTTGTTGTTGTCAAACGTTGAGCTGTAGGGCTTGATTCATGCCAATGTTTACACAAAATAGCGCACTGTTCACTAAAGAACAGACCTCGGCCTCCCTATGCAGACTCCTCCTGTACCCAACTGAAGCCCTAAACAGAGATGACAATGCCACAAACTTACCTCTACTCAGCCCACACTTGTTAAATTTTAAATTTTCTATACTATATACTATAATGTGAGAAGTATACGTTTCAGTTCTTTTAACCTGAAATAGTTGCAATTAGATTAATAAAGTGCAGAAAATATTCATCATTTTTTGCATTAATGAATGTCATTACATAAATGCATTCATACACGGAATATCGCTCTGTGCTATTCTTTACAATATAAACCGTTCAGTGAGAATGTATTTCAAATTTTCAACTCAATCATCTGCACAACATTCAAGCCAGTTCATTATCTACCCTCTAACAGTGGTGTTGCTTGCCCTTACAATGTAATTTCACCATGGATCAACAAAATCCAATTAAATGGTTCAGAATTTGTTCAGGAAACATTTAAGCGAGTTCATTATCTACCCTCTAACAATGGTGTTGCTTGCCCTTGCAATGTAATTTCACCATGGATCAACAAAATCCAATTAAATAGTTCAGAATTTGTTCAGGAAAAACATTGAACAGTTCATAGTATATATATTTTAATTTTTGAAAAATTGAATCATATTTCATATATATTATTAATTATAAATTTATAATTTATAAAATATAATTATTAAAATTTAATATTATTATATTACCTGACCCCACATTTCTTGGCAACATAGTGACTTTTATCTTTATTTTCAAAATTTCATATTGCAATAACAACTTTAATATAGCTTTTTTCCATTAATTTATGGAGTTTCCACCCCTTGATATGAATAATCAAACGAACTGGAAATAAATGTCCACTTCAATTTTTGGAACCGTGTTTCATCCACTGAAGAGATTTCAAATTGATTAAGATTTGCCAAATTTGTATTGTTTCATAAGGATTTGCACCATAACTTAGCTTTTTGGTCCGAAAAAGTGATAGTGCTTTCCAATTCTAGGATCTTAAACCTCAAAAACGAAGAAACGAAGAAACTAAAAAACAAAAACTTCCCATAACCCGCATAATATAATTGCGCTATATTAAATTTACAAAATGAAGAAACCCAAAAAGCAAAGCCTTCATAGTAAACAAAGAAGCTTCCATGCTAGAATCTCACATAAATAAACGAAAAAACTTCTCTTGTGAGCATTTGCAGTAAGGAAGCAACTATTAACACTTCATGGAACCGGGAAGGACGATGGAGTAAAATACTCTTTTATATGTCAAAATTTGATATTGCAACATTTTGAGTTAGCTCTAATTCATCCCAAAGTTCTTCAAACAACAAGGAAATGCTGTCACCGGATTCGTGATTACTTCCTGCCTTATCTCCAAAAGCAGGAAGTTGCAACAACAAATTACTTGTATGGGGATCACCTTCCATTAGTGGAAGGTTGAGAAGATGATCTGTTAAAGGGTGATAGCAACAAAATGTAGAAATCGTGGTGAGTGGCATATTAATTGCTGCTCGCCGTGCTCTCGGCCTGAAAAGCAAAGGCGGCCTCTCGGAATCTTCAAATGTACTTCTAGCGTGGGGCGTTGCCATTCCTGTGAACTTGTACACTTTTGCGCGGAAATTGTGTGCGTCTGTCATCACCACTGTGGCGGGACTCAACTGTGGCTTTGAATCTCTGGGCCGTTTCTTACTTTTTCCAGAATTACGATTGCTGCTGCTGCTACTAGTCCCAATAGAAAACGAATCTGGCCCTGCTGCGACAGCCTGGGTTGAGGCACCCAGTGACCCATCGTATTTTTATCTTCCATTTTCAGAGCTGATCAGTTACAGCAATTCGATCGATTCTCAGCGTGAATGCCAGCACGAATCCCTGCAGGTTACAACAAGTTCGTGGTCACGTCCAGAGACTGCGCAGAAACTGAAATGGGGGTTGTGTGTTGAGTACCAATTAGATTGCTAGTTTGGTTCTTGGCAAGAATGGACTACACCTAGAGTGACCTAAGGCTTGAGGTATACGACGAAAGGTTGATGATCTTGATTCTTTAAATTGCTAATTTGGCTCTTCGCAAGAATGGACCACACCTACAGTGACCTTCGGCTTGAGGTAAAAAGGGGGAGAACCCTGGCCCATCTTATGAACACTATTATATATAAAAACATTACATGACCCCGTTGACACACCATTATATATAATACATTATATGACCGCGTTGACTATTCAATCGACCATCGACCTCTATTCACCAAAGCCAAATATCAAGCAATCGAATGTGGAACAACAATTTCTCCAACCTAAGACGTTAAATCTTTTTGTCCTACTTACTGGTCCAAAGACTTGCTTATTAAATTGTTAATTTGGTTCCTCGCAACTTCAAGATCTCTGGCTGGGAAGCAAGATCCCTCTCCTTGGCAGGCCGCTTTGTTCTTGTTCAAGCTGTGCTGTCCCAACTAGCTATCTACTGGGCGCACCTCTTTCACATTCCAGTCTCCATTATCAAAAAATTAAATACTTACGCAGCAAACTTTTTGTGGGGAGGCACTTCTGGACATACAAAATTCCATCTCGCGAAGATGAAATCACTTTACCGAAAAATCAGGGAGGCTGGGGTTTAATAGACATGAGGTCCATGGGGAACGCACTACTGTGCAAATCTCTCCACCGAGCCATTTTCGGCAGCAGCCCATGGAGCGATTTCATCCGCAATAAATATTTGAAAGGGAGGAATCTGGCTTACTGGTACAGGAGGCATCTTCTGGGCTCAAAGAAAGGATTTGCCATCTGGCAGAGTTTCCGCAAGATCCTACCTTTCTTTTTGAGTAATTTCCGATGGTCGATATGCACAGGCACGAACATATTTATTGGCTCTGATCTTCTTCTCAACGGGATCTCCTCTACGATTCCGCAGCCTCTGGTATCATATCTACAACACAGGGGCATCTTCACATGGAATCACCTTATTAAATCTTGGTCTCTCTCATCGCCCTCCTGGTTGGACGCTGAAGAACTGTCCCTGCCTCATCACCTATGTACAGCATGGAACTCCTTGCGCGATTCCCTACAGGGGCTGCCCATCAAAAGAATGGGGGACAAGGATGAACTGGTTTGGAGCCTGCCTCGTGCAGCAAATCCTATTCGAGTAAAAGATATCTACACAACTCTTTTACTCAAGGAGGCTCAACCTACTCTACCCTTTTTCCCTCTCTCTTTCTGGAAAGCTCCATGCCCTCTCAAGATGATTTTGTTCTCATGGCTCCTCTTTCACAACAGAAATCTCTCCTGGGACAATCTACAGAAACGTGGTTGGATCGGGCCGAGCCGCTGTGCTTTATGTTTTGCAGACGGGGAAACAAACCTCCACACGTTCTTTCAATGTCATGCAACCAAGCAAATCTGGTATGATCTTTCCCTCTATCTGGTTTTCCCTTATCTATGCTTCTCCTCTGTACAGGAAGCATTCTTCTGGTGGAGCAAACAGACGGTATCAAGGCGCTCTTTTTTCATTCCAGTCTGCTGGTCGATATGGCTCTGGAGGAACGACTCCATCTTCAATGGTCACAGAAGTACCATCTCTTCCACGCTGCAGCGCATCAAGGCCCTTCTACAATTCCTGGGCATCTGAGTCGTAACATGGCCGATCCATATGTTTATCTTATGAACGTAATATGTTTTTCTGATAAATGCTTAACAGACCTGTTGCAAATGCATCGTTAATGAACTATGTGATCTTTTAAATCCCTCTGTGGACGCTACAGTTTCTCCAAATATGTAACAGTTTTCATATCAATGAATATGATTTTTCTATTGAAAAAAAGAATGGACCACACCTGGAGCGGCATAAGGCTTGAGGTATATCTCGAGATATAATGCACCAAATCAAGCGGGTGAAAGATTGTTGGAAAGACAATTAGAGGAGAATAATCAGGAGACAATTATTCAATAAAATATGACGATTTAATACCCTAAAAAAAATTAGCAGAAAATTGGGTTGCAATTTTATAACCAATTTAATTCTATAAGTGAGTTTTTTTTTCG
This sequence comes from Pinus taeda, assembly GCA_000404065.3. Taxonomy (NCBI): domain Eukaryota; kingdom Viridiplantae; phylum Streptophyta; class Pinopsida; order Pinales; family Pinaceae; genus Pinus; species Pinus taeda. Next base: position 96,691 of record APFE030284408.1, read on the forward strand.
GGAATATTTTCGTTTTCTAAGAGGTTTTGTTGTTAGTGATTCATTTGTAGATTTTTCATTAGCCAATAATATCACCGCAAAGAGCTATTAAGAGTGTATATTTAGCTTTTATTAATTAATTAAATGAAATTTTAATTTGTTTGTTTATTTTTAGGAATTTAGGAATTTATGCTTTTGTTTATAAATTAAATATGATTTATTTATGTTTTCTTTAATTTGTTTACAAGATTGGTTAGTGTTAAGAAGTAGGATTGGAGAAACAAAGAAAAAAAGAATTTTCTAAAGTTTCAAATTAGATCTCAAATTTTTTTAATCAACTATTTGAAACATATTTAATTTTTGAAAATGATTTGTAAAAATTACAAATAAGAGCTCTGAGTATGAGCCAAGGATATTTTTTTGCAAGTGTGTACTCTTTGTACTAATGTAAAGAGGGATTTTTTCCTCTAGGATTATTAGGAATACTTATATCTGAGTTGGAGGTTTTTTCTTTCTAAGATTAAATCTGTGTTGTATGTGAAAAATCGGTCACCCGATTCCTAATGCAATAAACTCATTATATTTGACCTACTTGTTAAATTACTTGAATAAGTTACTTGTAGTTTTCTACAACAAATACTCAAATACATACATTGTAGCCTACACAAAATAAAATATTGTGGAAAACTAATTATTGCACTGGAGAGAAATAAACACACACATAAACAGAATTATTTTTTGGACAATGCCCCCAAAAAAACCCAACTTGGGAAAACTGGTGCAACAACTAAGAGTTTTAATTATTATGCACCAATAGATCTAAGTACAAATCGTTGGATTCTTAAACTGGCTATCTGATACAAAGAAAAACTGGCGAAAAGTTAGTGAGAAGAATCTCACATTGATCTGGGAGATCCAACTCTGATTAGGGCTGTGGACTGGACCCACACTGCCTTTGCGCAACTTCTGCGTCAATCCTACGTAGATCTACGTCACTCTGGCTGGACTATGCGTCAATCCCTCTACTGACCTCCTTTTGTATGGAAATTTGACCTCCTGACCCTCTGATCTCACAACCCGTCTTTTGGCACTGAATCTTGTATGTCCTAGCTGGAATCCGAACTCCCTCTAAAGCTTCGCACTGCCTCTGCGTGGCATTGCACTGCTTCACTGAACTGCTCTCGTCCTTCTCTGCCTTACACTCCCTAGATCTAGAAAGCTTCCTCCGGTCTACTATCCCTACCCCTCTCTCACTGTTTCAACTTTACTGAATCACTTTCGGAAACTCACAACTATTACTCAGGGAATTGTTTCTCTATCAAAATCAAATTGCACAAGTGTATTTCTTCCACCACATCAAACTCCCTCTTATAATCTTTCGTTGGAGCTCCAACGGCCAAGATTAAAACATAATCAATTGCTAATATTAACTTGGAGTTGATCCTCGCCTTCTTCTCGAAGAGTCACACCTCATTTAATTAATACGCTTTAATTAAACAGATTTCCTAAGTTTAGACTTATGGAGCCATTTACAAAATCTATTTATTTTAGTTGAATCATCTCTAGGTGGAATTTCCATAAACGAATTTTGGGTTTTGGAGAATGAATGTGTCTTAGCCTCTTTGCAAAATTTCAAGGCTAGATCACATCCGAGGCTACAAAAATCAAAATTCTAGACGTGGATTTCACACTATTTTGCCTATATTCTCTATTGACAAAGCTTGATATCTTGGGAGGATTGTTAGATACCTCTAATTTGTAATATACAGATCACGAGAGATATAGATTCATGATTATATTTCATTTCAAATACTATTATTTGTTTGAATATAATCTTATTCTTTTGTTGATAGCAAATTTATGCTAATGATTGCATTTTAGCACTATTGTTATATATGCAAATCTATGTTTATATGGCTAACTATCTGATCTTATAATTGCATAGACCTACGATTTATCTCTTGATTTTCTCATGTATTTAAAAAATATCAGAGTGACTATTCAACCAAAAATTTGTCAAAGACAATCATTAAAATTGTGTAAACTACTTATATGTTTTAGTGGATCATCTTTTATTATTTTTAGTAGTTTAAAAAAGTGTGCACAACACTAAATAATATTAGATAATATAACTACTTCAACAGTTTGATATTGACCACAAATTTCATGTTAAATCCCCATTATGTTTAAATCCTTGCACTTCGTATTTAGGAGCTATTTCGTGCATGCTAAGTTATAATAGTTTTATTTATTTTTCTTTTTCCGCATTTCATTTAGATATATATCTAGTTTAATTCATTTTAAACAAAAGTATCATTACAGAGGAGCAAGCATCTAGTGGATGGGTTGAGCCCATATTTCAACTAATATGAAAGATTTTATATTCAAATGGCCACAAAAGGGCAAGTCTTTCCTTCACCTGCTAGTACACCCAATCAATATCACACACAAGCAAGTTAAAGCTATATTAAGAGTTAGTTCATGAATTCATGTTAGTTTTAGATTATTTTAGGCTTATAGTTTTAGGTTAGTTTTAGGTTGAGTCACCAGGGCCTATAATCGATTGAAATCACCATCACAAACAGATAAGGGTCTAATTTGGGCCTTGACCGAGTGATTTCCTTAATGTTGATGATGGTCATTTTTTTCCATCAACAATTTCCTAGTGCCAATCCACTCTTCCTATCATTGCATGATATCTTTAATGTAAAAATGAGGCTCAATAAAGGCTTGTGCAATCCTTTTATTTCATCTAAGTAAATACCACTTGATGTGATGTGAGAGAGGAGGAAACCACACAATAACACATTAGAACATAATAGAGCTATGACCCTCCAACTTGAATTAATTGAATTAAATTGCTTGATGGTTTAACATTAAATAGACCCAAAACTACTAATGATATATATGATAATCTTAACTCACACATGCATGACTAATTGTTCCAAATTTTCGAATTTTTGTGAATTTCTAGAAAATAAGTGTTAAGTGTGAGTAATAGGGAGTAATTAACATATTTCAACACATCGCCTTAATAACGACCACTATTTCCTGTTGGTATAAGTCTCAACTATTCTTACAATACTTGAGATAAATTCAAAAAAGGATTTTACCTATGCATGTTGGTGTAACTTGTTCACAACTCTATGTAGTACAAGATTTTTCTTCCTTTTACTCCAAACTTATATTCTACATATATTTTCTTCTTCTTGAACTTCAACTTCACTATTTTCTTCTTCAATATTTCTTTGTCTTATTTTTCATCTTCATCTATATTTTCTTCTACATCTACTTGTACATTAACTTCTATTGGTTGAACTTTTATGAAAATCACTATAAGATCGAAACAATATCTTCATTTTTTTTCATATCATCTTCTATTGTTGCAATAGCTTCAAATATTCTCATGGTTACCTTCATTTTTTGTAGTATAGTTATCGTAAATTTTCCATAACCACTTTCATCTTTATCATACTTTGGATTTGCAAGAAAATCTTCAAGAAAAGCTAATTTACCCTCATAGTCAAATTTAATTTTCGCAAATAGGTTCCTCTCACTGGTCATTGCTATTGCTGTACTGAAAATTTTAATTTCTTCATCTTCAACTCCAATTTTGACTTCCACACATGTATCTTCATTGTGGGCTTTACTTTTTGCATCATTTTGATACTATTCTTATGTTCCTATAGGATCGTTACACAACATCTCCAATTTTTTTTGTGATGTCAAAATGTTATGTTTATCTTGTTATAATAACATTTTCATTAATAATTTAAATTCTCTGTTGAATGGTGTTGCTGCTCCTTTCACTATATCTCATTTCTAGAATGTTCCAAGCTTCTTTAGGCATGATTTTTATTTCAATATTTTAGAAGAATGTTTTCATCCAACCCTTGTGGAATGAGAAAAAATATTGTTGCATCATCCTTCCTATTCACAAAAAAATCATTTTTTATCTTGTGTCATTGCCTCATTTTCTATTTGACTTGAGGATTCCTCAAACCCTTTCAAAACGATATCCCATAATTTTTCCATGCACAACTTGGTTCTCATCTTAATGGCCCAAAACTCATAATTTTTACTAATAAAATTAGGAAGATGTATAAGATAAGAATTGCTAAGCAAATTCATGTTAATAAATTAGAAGACAACTCAATCACCTTAAAAAAACTAGGAAAATAAAACCTTTTATTAAAGGAAATAAACCACCTTTTTATCTCTCAGCTTGACCTTTTCTTTTTTATATAGTATTAAGAAAATAAATTTCAATAAATATCTCATAACAAAATGTACGTAATAGTAATGCATAAACAGTATTATGATTATATGTTTTTTCAATGATTATTATAAACTGAAAATGGAAACTTAACCTCCAGAAAAATTTCTCCAAATTATTTTTTTTAAGTCTCTCCTAACTCCACGTTGAGTTCTTCAAAAAATCACAATGGTGGCTCATGACAATAGCTAGGTGACCTAGGTGGATATTTACAATTGATAAAAATTGATGGTCTTGAATGATGATGAATTAGTCTCCATGATGAAGATCTCATTGAGAGCTTTCCAATGACACTTGAACGAGGTCAAACATATGTCATATGAGAAATTTATGGTCATTTGAAGTGTGGAAAAATAGGTAAAGAGATGTGCAGGACTTGAAATGTTGCATCACCAAAGGCTTACACATGGCAATACAAATGTTGATGTGGCAGTATGGATAATGATAGGTGATAGTGTGAACACTAACATTTCATGTTGACTAGAATGTATGGGCACTAATGTGGCACTACTAACTATACATATGAGCAAATGTGGCATTGTTGGCTATGTAGATGAGGTTGATGTGGCTAGCATGAGGACCAATTATAGGATGCAACATGGCACCCCTAATAAGCCCTGTGTGGGTTGAAGCCGACAAAACAACTTCATGAAAGGTTCAACTTGGCATGTTTGAATCCATGACCTCCTTATAGAAAACACAATGGATTATCATTGAACCAATGAAACATTATTGGAAAATGTACTAAAGAAACTTATTTTAAACTTTGGAATGTACCAACTATTCATAATTAGCATAAGTAGGGATTGCCCCATAACCTTTGCCTCACAATACAAGGACCCAACTAGCAATCCAATGAACATCTTGGTATAGTGGGCTAGGTAAATTATATTTAACCTTTGCATATTTTGCAATTTCTAAAAGTGGACAGGTCATGGGTTTGACCCCACAACCTCCACACCTGTAATACAATGACTTAACCATCGTGACAACAAATTTCTTTGTATGGTGAGGATGATAATATTGTAATCAAATTGCAATATGTCCATATCCTGAAAATTTAGAAATGACCCACGGGTTTGATCCCTCAACCTATTCTATATAACCAAGGGTTTTATCTAGTGCACCAAGGGGTGATATGTTTTTGAAAGATTTTGACACTATAATATTTTAAAATGTTAATTTTACTATGTAAATTGAATAATAGAGTTTTTTCAGGACATTTTTTGGTAGCCCAAGAATGGGAGGTAGCTTGTAGGATTGCCACAACCTCTGTAGACAATTTGAAGACAAATTGGTTTGCAAGTTTGAGATCAAGGGGAAATAACAAGAATTTTTTGCATCTCATAATGGATTGGTTCCTCACTAGGAGTGGACCCAGATATTTATCCGAAGATGGGTGTACTCCATTATCAACTTCTTTGTCTTGTATCTATTGTTTTTTTTCTATTCATTTATTCAATTTAGCCTTTCAATTTCTCATTAAGATTTAAAATTTAAGCTAATTCAATCCACATGTATAATTATTTGAAAATTAGTTAGTAATTTTCAAATCAAGTTTAGTATAAGAGTAGGATTAACAAGATTTGAGAGTGTGAATTCTTATCAGATCTAAGCTTAAGCATGGAGAAGTATCAACTTAAGAGTAGAAACTTGAAATTTGTTTGAGGCACACAACTCAAAGACAAAGAGTGTCATCACCAAAAGGAGGGAATATTTTTTATTCTGAAGGGGGTTTCATTGAAGCAGCCATGATAGTTAAAGCTATAGTGGAAGAGTTGTAGTGAGAGCGGAAGAAGCCAAAAGAAAGTCATTCATTTGTAAAATTTGAAGGAGAAGGATTTTGGGATGATACTCCTAAGATTCCTCTGCCCCATCATCCTCTTCTTACATTTCAAGTGAAATTTCTTCTTTGAGGAATCACTTAAAAAAATTTACATTTAATTTACATTTATTGAAACTAAACATTAAATTTTAATTTTCCAATGTATGATGTTGAACTTCATGCAAAAAAAATTGGATAACTAGATTAGACAGCTTGAAGTCTATTGTATAATTTTGAAGATTGTTGGTGGTAATGAAAATATCCAAACATACAGTCTTCGATTGGGAGACACAACATTGATTTGGTGGGGGGAGTAGAAATCAAGAAGATATCCTTCAAAAAGGTAAAATAATTTCTTCTTGCTTGAATGAATTCATAGCTACATGAAAGAAACAATTTTATCTATTAGGTTATATGTAGCAAACAATAATAGATTGGAAAAAATAAAGGAAAGTTAAAGGACTAAGTGTTCAAATTTATATTTAGGAGTTTAGAAAAATGGCACTAACATTGGGCATTCCTCTTTATACAAAAGAAACTTTGTTGAAGTATATTGGTGGGTTCAATACTCATTTGAAGCATACCATTAGATTATGTTTAATTCAACTAATCTCGATAAAGTTTGTGTACAAGAAACCCACATTGAGTAATGTAGATGGAATGTTTATGATGGTTTCTCCACCGAACTCGTTCAGTAAAAGTAAGTCAAGAACAAGGAAAAGGAGAAACTAAAAAGGATAACCGCAATGAAGAAAGAGAATGTGAAACCTTTGTATGCCTATTGCAATAACAAAGGACATGATGAGGATAAATGTTGGAAACTACATTTAGAACTAAAGCCCAAATAGTTCCGATATTGGAAGGGTAATGAAAAGACTATTGCTACAATCCAACAAGATCTTGGATCAAACTCAAGTAACAAAACTACGATTACAACTAAGGCAGCATAAAGTATATCTTTTGTTGCTAGTTTTAATTCATGTCCTCACACTTCAAAATTTGAGGTAACACTTGATGAAAGGAAAGAGAGTGAATTATTTCATATTAGGGTAATCTCATAACACACTAAGATTGTTACACTTTTGATATACGATCGCAAGTTAATCTTATTTCTGAGGAAATTTTTAATAAATTGGCATTAGAAACTAAGCCTCATTTGGAACCATGTCCCTTGGGTTGGGTATATGAACATTTTTAATTATAGATTGCAAAGGAATGTAAACTAATATTTGCAATCACATAATGTTTCATAGATGAGGTAGAGTTATATGTGGTTCCACTTAAAATTTGTTAGATTTTTTTGAGAAGCAGATATTTATATGACAGGAAGGCCATTTTTTACAGAGAGGGGAATAAGTATTATCTTATCAGATATGGGAGTGAGTTCATTGTGAGGGCTCATAGGATGAAGATTAATTTGTCTCGTGTGAATATAAGATAGATAAAAAGGCTAGTAAATGCAGGCAAGAATTTGACACTCATGTCTATAAAAGTTGAGGATAATGATAAATCCAAGGGAAATAAAGAGTGTGATCCTAGATATGAAATAGTTAAAATTGTTTCTAAATATGATAAAACATTCGAAGGTTCACAAGAATCAAAACATGAGGATTTGTTGCATGTAAGCATTAAGGATCCAAGCTTACAACCTATGGTTGAGGATGAAATAGATTCCTTGGTTAATGTTGTTGTTATTCTAAAGAGAAATCATATTGTTGATTCGTTCTCACTAGAAACTATGTGTTCATTTTTATGACTAGTTTGTTGTGTATGGTTAGTAGTTGATGGTGAATATGAATTTTTATGAAAGTAAGAGAATGAATGATTATGTCAACAATGTTATGTGAGTTTTAATTCTTATTAGACAAATTGTTGTGATGAGTCAAATGTGCACTATTTGAGAGTTATGGATGGATACCGGGGAAGTGGAGACGTAATGACCTCTTACTTTCTGAATAAATTAAAAACATTTGGTGGTCTAAAGGATTTATGGTGTGGAGGATTGGCTCGAGTAGATATTTACAACTGATAAAAATTGATGGTTTCAAATGATAATGAAATGGTTTCCAAGATGAAGAGCTCGTCAGGAGCTTTCCAACAATTCTTGAACAAGGTCAAATAGATCTCATATGAGAAAGTTATGACATTTTAAAATTTTGGTCAAACATGCAAAATATGTGCTTGATTTGACACATGGAATCATGAGAGTTTAACACATGGCAGTATGGACATTGGTGTGGAAGTATAAATGGTGACATGTGGCAGTAGATATGCTTATATGGCATTAACATGACATGTTGATTGGATTGTGTGGTCTCTAACATGTCACTATCGACTATGAAATTGAGCTAATGTGGCAAGGTCATGTGGCATTTTTTACTACAAAATGAGGTTGACATAGCTGACATGGGGACCAATAAGAAGGTGCCACATGGTAGCACCAACGAGGTTGGTGTGGGTTGAAGCTATTAAAACAATGTCACATAAGGTTTTGTTGGGTGGGTTTGAACCCTCAAACTCGTTGGAACAAACAAAATGACCTATGATTGAACCAATGATAGATCGTTGGGAAATGTAATGGAAAAAATATATTAGATTTTAAAATGTACCAATTGTTCAAAACTTGCATCAGTAGGGATCGACCCCATTATCTCCATCCATCCATACAAAAATCCAACAAACACACCATTGAACCTCTTGTTATAGTGGATTGGGTAACTTATATTTAATCTTTTCATCTTGAAAAATGTCTAAAATTGAACTAGCTGCGGGTTTGACCCTACAATCTCCATGTCAGTAATACAATGAATTAACTAGCACATCAACAAATTGCTTTGTATGGTGAGGTTGATAACAATGCAATTAAATTTGAATCTTTCAATAGTTTGAAAAATCACCAAATGGATGATGGGTTTTCCCCTATGACCTATTTTATATAACGAGGGGATTTTACCCATGCACCAAGGCGTGTTATTTTGTGAAAGGTTCCGACAATTTATTGTTTTAAAGTGTTAATTTTGCTGTATAAATTGAAGAATTGAGGTCTTTTAGGCTAGTTCTTGGCAACTCAAGAATGGGGGGCAGTTTTCAGGATTGCCATAGTCTTCGTAGTAGATTTGAAGACAAGTTTGTTTGCACATTGGAGACCAAGTGGATGTTACAAGCATTTTTGCATCTCATAATGGATTGGTTCCTCATTGGGATTGGACAACCAAACATTGTCCAAGATGGGTGAACTCCATTATTAACCTCTTTGTCTTGTCCCTATTGTTTATGTTGTTCATGTCTTTAATTTGGCCTTTTTAATTGCTCATTAATCTTTAAAATTTAAACTTAGTCGATTCTCACTTATAATTATTCACATATTATTCAATAATTTTCAAATCACTAGGGCTCATGGCACCTTCTTGTTATGGTGGCATCTACAACCAAATGACAATCACAGTTCACTTGAAAGCATGAATCTATGATATTTCAAAGAAACAATCAAATTAGAGACAACATCAGTGACTATGATACAATCAACTGCTATGACCCACAACAGTGACATTTACCACTATGATAGTACAAAGGAAGAAACCAAACAATAACAAAATAGAACATAATATATTAGAGACTCTCTAACTTAAATTGATTGAATTAAATTACTTGAATATACATAAATAAATAGACCCAAAACATTAGCATATCTAATGTTAGCCCACACATGCATGGCTATTGAATGTGTTTTGTGTTATTTTCACTTTGTTTAAGAGCTACCGGAAGTTCAAATTTAATATATTTCCTAATACCTATTCTCTTAGTTTGGCACTAGATTTTGTCATCGTGAAAATAGGCTCAATAAAAACTTTTACAAATGCATTTATTTCATCTAAGTAAATACCCTTGATGGCCACTGAATTTGTTTTTTATTTAATTAACTCGAGTTCCTATCAACTGAATTAATTTGTAGTCAAACAAACATGCCTTTTTGTATTGATTCATTTTCTGCTTGTATGGCAGGAAGGATATATCCTTTTCTTTGTTTTTTCAGAAGAAAAAAAGCATGATATGTATTATATTATATTGAGAAAATATATGAAACATATGTTGACATGTTCTGTGGAGCCATATCTGGCATATAGATGCATATGCGACCTGTTAAATATCAGAAAATACATATGTTTTTTCCAAAAGTAAACAGATGGAAAGTATGGTGCATATACGAGGCATTATGGAGGACCATATAATGAGTGCCATAGGGACATGATACTGTCGATGATGATAGTTTGAGACGTGAGTCAATTGAAAGCCACTTATTGAAATTCCCTCATTTGTAACACATAAATATTGATTAAAGGTTAGTTAGGAGCAACATTATGCTACTTAGTGTAAATTCAGATTTGTGGTTACTCTTATAAAATGTCCCTGTGAAATTTTTTTCGGAAGTAAGCTGCCACAGATTGCAATCATATGTAAATCCGTTTTTATTTTCATTATAGTACACAATTATCATTTTATTTAAAATATATTTTATTTTATTTTAAAAATTTTTAAAATATTTATTTTTTTTATTTTTAAAAAATATGTTAAGTTAAACACCCCTTCCTCATACTAAATGTATAAAACTATAGAATGTGTCTCAACACAGTAAATACCTTTTTAGTAAAATCGAACATATTAAATACTATTCATTCGCTTATATGAAATCTCTTAATTGAATTGTGAGCAAACTCACTGCATTCATTAAATTCATTTTAGCACGTCCAAATTTTACCGAACAACAAATATAGGTTTTGGTAAAACAAGACTTGTACTTATAATCAAGAGGTTTGACAGACACATATGCCTTATAATAACTGATGCAGACATTTAACGACAACTTTTATTGCTGATAATTAATGTCCAATCTCACATCTACGCTCATGGAATTGGCAACAGAGATCAGTGCATTTGCCTATAACTTTTATTTTTTCATAAGGATTTGCCTATAACTTAGCTTTTGGTTAAATATGGTCAGAAAAAGTGACAGTGCTTTCCAATTCTAGGTATCCTGAACCTACAATTTTTTTATTTCAGAACGAAGAAACTCAAAACCAGAACGTTCTCAATAAGCCCTATAATATAAGCGTGTTATATTACATAACGAATAAACTCAAAAAGAAAAACCTTCACAGTAAACAGAGAAGCTTCCATGCTACAATCTTTCATAAATAAACGAAACAATAGATAAAATGTGAACATAATTGAAAAGAAGGAAATGTAGCTCACAGGTGTGGCCTGCACCTGGAGACTACACTCAAAATAGAGAGATCACTCTCGTACACTCTATTACTCATCAATGAAAGATTACATCATTAAATCCAACTTTAAAAATCAGGAAGCTGCAACCAAACTCCTAAACTCTAGGAACAAATCCTAAACTAAGGAGATACGTTACAACTAAGTAACCATTTCTCCATTAATACAAAATAATATTAATTATTTTCAACTCCCCTTTTTAATGGAGAAAGGGACTCCTAACATCCCTCTAAACAATTCAAACTTCACACGTGCAAGAGGCTTTGTAAAAATATCAGCCATATTGTCACAAGTTTTACAATATTCAACAATAATTTCTTTTAACTGTAGTTTCTCTCTGATAAAATGGAACTGAGTGTCTATATGTTTGGTGTTTTAATGAAACACAGGTTTGTATGCCAATTTAATGGTACTCTGGTTGTTGCTTTTGATGGAAGTGGAATTCTTTTGTTCTTTTCTTGCATCATTGAGAAGCCTTCTCAACCAGATCGCTTCACACGTTGCTGCATAGAATGCTTGATACTCAGCTTCACACGATGACAAGGCTACAATATTCTGCTTCTTGATGCTCCATGGTATGACCCCGGATCCTATGCTTAATGTGTAACCTGTGATGGACCTTCGATCATCCAAGTTACCTGCTTAGTCTGAATCTGAAAAACCTGCTAGAATAACATCAGATGCATCAGTGTATAAAATTCCATAATTAACAGTACCACAAAGATACATCAACACGCTTTTTGCTGCTACCCAGTGACTTTCAAGCGGTTTTGACATGAATTGGCTCAACACGCTAACAGAGTATGCCAAGTCAGGTCTGGTTGTTGTGAGATATATCAAGCTGCCAACCAGTTGTCTGTACATTGTAGCATCAACCTCTTTAGTGCCATCGTCACTGCACAACTTCAAATTTTGTTGCAAAGGTGTCGCTGCTGATCTACACTGATCCATACCAAACGTTTCCAACATATTTCTGGCATACTTCCCTTGGGTAAGAAAAGTTTGCCCAGTGTCTCTACATATTTCTAGTCCCAGACAATAATGAAGGCTTCCGAGATCTTTCATCTCAAAAACTTGTGCCATAAGCATTTTGATTCCTCTAATTAAATCATCTACATCTCCTGTTATAGTCATGTCATCTACATACAGAGAAATCAAAATAATATGCCCCTGATTATTGTACTTGGTATACAAATTTGGGTCATTTAAACTTCTGTGAAAGCCATACTCTAAAAAGAAAGAATCAACCTTTTCGTACCAAGACCTGGGTGCTTGCTTTAAACCATATAAAGCCTTTTTCAATCTGCAAACAAAATGTTCCTGCCCCTGCTTTACAAACCCTTCTGGTTGTACTAAGTTAATTTCCTCTTTTAAATCACCATTTAAAACTGCAGATTTAACATCAAGTTGGTGTAGCTCCCAATCATATTTAGTAGCTAAAGCAATAAGCATTATGATTGTATTTAACTTTGCTACAGGTGAAAAAGTATCATCAAAATCTATACCTTCCTGTTGTGAATATCCTTTTGCAACTAGCCTAGCTTTTAATTTCTCTATACTTCCATCTGCATTCATTTTTGGTTTAAACAGCCATTTACATCCTATGGGTGTTTTATTCTTAGGCAACTCAACTAAATCCCAAGTGTCATTTCAAAGAATAGATTCTATCTCTTCATTCATTGCAACCCTCCACTCCTTAAATTGACTAGCTTCTTTGTAATTAGTGGGCTCTACAATGTTCAAAACATTTGACATCAAAGCATAGTCTCTCAATTTTAATGGTTTTTGAATCTTCCTACCTGATCTCCTTGGTAGGGGACTTACCTCAAATTTGTTTTCTTCAACTTTAAATGGGCTTTCATTATCACCTTGTTCATGTTCTTCTTTTTGCTCCTTCTCTCTTTCATCCTTGCTGCTTTCATCCATCAACAATGGAATGTGTCAATCATCACCAATGTCATCTTTCCCTTCTAGTATATGTTCATGAAACACTACATCCCTGCTTGCAAATGTCTTACAAGACTCAAGATTGAATAATCTATATGCTTTGAATTCTATTCCATAACCAACAAAGATGCATCTAACTGCTTTAGGGTCTAATTTCTTCCTATCAACTTTGGGTATATGGGCAAATGCTTTCGACCCAAATACTCTTAGTTGGTTTATTGCTGGTTTGAATCCATATAGAGCTTCAAAAGGAATTTTGAAGCCAAGATACTTGGTAGGAATTTTATTCTTCAAATATACAACAGTAATAATAGCCTCTGCCTAAAAACTATTAGACAGACCCTTACCTTGTAACATGCTCCTTGCGCACTCCATTAAGGTTTTGTTTTTGCGCTCTGCAACTCCATTATGTTGTGGTGTGTGTGGCACTGTGAACTGCTGAACAATCCCGTGAGATTTGCAGAATTTCATGAATTCCCCTAGCTTGTATTATCCCCCTTGATCAGATCGGAGAATTTTTATACTCTTACCAAACTGTGTTTCCACCAAGGTTTTAAATTCTATAAAGCACTGGAAAGTCTAACTTTTCTTACTCAGAAAATAAACCCATGAATATCTAGTGCAGTCATCAGTAAATAACAGAAAATAATATGCTCCTCCTAGCGACCTTGTCTGCATAGGTCCGCATATATCAGTGTGCACTATTTCTAAAATATTTGTTCCCTTCCTCCTATCATGCACAAGAAACTGTTCTCTATGCATTTTACCTAAGGCACAACCATCACAATTTGACTAAATATTACGAAAGATAGGGAGCCCCTCAACCATACCTTTCTTCTGCAATAACATGAGATCCTGCAAATGCAAGTGACCAAATCTCTGATGCTAGAGTTGTTCGGTTGTCGATCCTCTTGCAACCATGGCTCGCTTTGGTATACTCTTTGCATCCAGTGTGTATAGGCTTCCAACTCGCATGCCTGTTGCAACTATTTCATTCCTGCAATCCTTTATCACACAATGAGTCTTGAAGAACTCGACTTGCATATCTTGATCAGTCATCATGGATACATTTATCATATATTAGGAACAACATTGTGCTACTTAGTGTAAATTCAGATTTGTGGTTACTCTTATAAAATGTCTCTTTGAAAAAAAAATTCGGAAGTAAGTTGCCACAAATTGCAATCATATGTAAATCCGTTTTTATTTTCATTATAGTACACAGTTATCATTTTATTTAAAATATATTTTATTTTTATTTTAAAATTTTAAATATATTTATTTTTTAATAAGTAGAGTGCCACATAATTGCAATCAGTATGAAATCTTTTTATTTTCATATAGTACACCACTTTATTCATGTTTAAAATCATTTTATTTTATTTTTAAAAATTTTTAAAATATTTATTTTATTTTTTCATAAGGATTTGCCTATAACTTAGCTTTTGGTTAAATATGGTCAGAAAAAGTGACAGTGCTTTCCAATTCTAGGTATCCTGAACTTGCAATTTTTTTATTTCAGAACGAAGAAACTCAGAACCAGAACGTTCTCAGTAACCCCTATAATATAAGCGCGCTATATTACAGAACGAAGAAACTCAAAAAGCAAAACCTTCACAGTAAACAGAGAAGCTTCCATGCTACAATCTCACATATAAATAAACGAAACAACTTCTGTTGGGAGCACAGCATTTGCAGTAAGGAAACAACCGCTAACACTTCAGTCCACATTAGGCTTGACTGCGTAGAGGAATGAATGGACTTGAACTGCAGGATTCATTGCACAATGCATCATCTTTACTTAGTTGTAAACTGAAATTATGAATTAAAAAAATGTAACGTATTCAACACGGACACATATTTCCTCCGAATCACATACCTTTCAGAAATTGTAGTCCGCCTGACGTAGTCGAACTGTTATAGATTTTGAAGGTTTTTCTGAAATTTGACCAAACTGTTATTGTGGGTGGAATTATTTTTTTGGTGGGAATTGCAAATTTAATCAATTCAAATTCAAATGCTTCAAGATTTTTTTTAAATAACTAAATAATACTAAAAATAATTTAATACTATGTCATTTTCCGGAAATTTGGTATGATATTTAAGTAAAATTTGTTAAAATCACAAATTTAATCTGTGTGCTTTAGCTAATTTAAATACTTTAAGTTTTCTCGACGGCGATAAATTTATTTTCATATTAAAAAATAAATTTTACACTCAAAAAGATATAATGTAACTTATTTAACATATACACTTATTTCCAAGGAATCGTATCTATTTCATAAATTAGGCCTGGCCTGCCATAGTTTAATTGTTACTAGCTTTGGGGATTTTTAAGAAACTTGACCGAAATCTTATTTTTGAAATCACAAATTTAAATAGTGAACATTAAATAATTTAAATATTTCAAGGTTCTCATAGCGTTAAATTTTTTTAATAAAAATTATTTTATTAAGCAAAAACTCCAAAATAATTAAATAATATTTTGTTACTTTCCATTTAATCTTATTATACCTGAAACTTTTTATAATTGTATTCATGTCAAATTTGTCAGTGTGTGTGAGATATAGAAACTTATATTTAATAGCAATATGTCACATTGATCCTTTTGGTTTTATTGAACGACATAACCACACGATACATGCACTTGACAAAGTAGCAGCGGGATAATGGGCAATCACTTATGCATTGTGATAGTTATAAATAATGTTGTTATTATTATTATAATAGTGTGGAAAAATCCTTGTTATTACATGTCATATTATTACATGTGTGGTTTATTGTATGTAAATTCAACTCATAAAAAATAATAGAAATAATGTTGTCACTTATAATATTGTGGTCTATGTGTGGAGTTAAAATCGTGGAAAATATAAAAAATAATGCTATTATATTTATGTGGGGGTTTATTGCATCTCGAGTTAAAATGGTGGAAAATATTAGAAATAATGTTGTTGTTATTATTAATATATATATATGTGTGGGATGTATAGTATATATTGATTAATATATTTTATTATTTAGGTGAAATGTGTTTTAAATTATATTATTTGGTTATTATGCAAAGAATATTATATGATTGCGTATAATTAAATCTTATGGAAAGTATTTATTCAATTTTTATTTTTATTCTAGTTATTTTCATGTGGCTAATTCTCTCTATTCATAAAATAATATAAAAATATTGACATATCATATAAATAAAAACTTATTTATCCAATGTTTTATACATACATATATGATGATGATGATGATGACGGCGGTTAACGTCCACCAAGACCAAATATTGGTCTATCAGACTTAAAGAA
>APFE030284409.1:1444-35257 GCA_000404065.3 Pinus taeda
GACTATCCCACGAATCTGGTAGAGAACACAACAAACTAATGCACTTATATTCATTTGAAATTTTAATATCAACAAATGCTAACTGACTTACCACAGTATTAAATGCATTCAGATGCTCTGTCACTAAGTCTCCATCTTTCATCCTCAGGTTATACAGATTTTTCCACACGAACATTTTATTCACCAGAGAGTTAGATTGGTACAAAGTCCCTAACTTGTCCCACAAAGCCTTCATCGTAGCTTCCCCTGATACATTCAACAATATTGAATCTAAGACACACAATCGTATTGTGCTCTTTGCCTTCCAATCCAACTTCTTCCATTATTCATTGGACACTCCCGTTGGTTTAGTACCCGGATCTACCGCGATCCACTGGTCTTTATCCACCAACAAATCCTCCATATTGAGTTTCCACAACTCAAAACTCTAACCATTAAATTTGTCGATCTCTATCTTTCCACTACTCGCCATCTTCTTTCACCACTAGAATCGATCTCACAGATCTCCCATTAAAGAGGGTCTACCACAGGCCCGAGCGAGACCCCTCAGCAACAAAGGCATCCCCTTAAAGCCAAAATAGCTCTGATTCCAGATGTAGGTTTTAACCCCATACAGAAATTACCTGCATACGAATTCTAAAACACAAAAAATAAACAATGCGAGATCATAACACATAAAACACATATATACAGAGATTTCCCCTGGATCCCAAAACAAGGACTACCACCTTGATTTTTCATTATGTTCCTTTCAATGTTACAATACATTTTTATACATGCCGAAGTATCCAATACCATGGACCAAAAACCATTGCGTCCAATACCATGGACCGAAAACCATCACATCAAAAAAACATGTGCAAAAATCATGCACAAAACCATAGGTGGGTCCGCCCAACCTACATAGTTCCAACCAAAATTTCCAGGGCGCTGCCCCAGACCCCTAAAGTGGGTTACGAGTGCCCTTCAAACCCCCTGTTAACTACGGGAAACAATATAACACAACCCAACACATCGGGCCCTTTTAAATTAAATTTTGTTAACATAGTTTGGGGTGGCGGGATGGTGGCACGCCACCATATTCATTATATATATATACTAAACCTAGCCCACAACCCAACTTTGACTGGCTCATTCTCCCTCATACGAGCTCGGATTGACGAACCGTTCACACCACCACGATCATGACGATGAGATCTACACTCTAGTCCTAGATCAATAGGATTCTAATCACTTTGGTTTTCGAGCTTTCATAAGCCCTCCTTGTCCTGTGTGTGTCTCTGGAGCCACCTGGATCAATTAAATATATTCATACTTATGCCATAGCGACAAATATTTTGCATCAATATATTAACTCTTTCTCTTGTTGATTGTGTCTTTAGCTAAATTTGAATCAAAGAAGTGAGCTTTTTGTTTCATTTTCTTAGAAACTTCTTTATTGTTTGCACTAGGTCTTTGGAGTAATAGATTTCTTCATTTGTAATATCTTCCTCTGGATGATTTGTGGACTACTCAGACAATGGTTCCTTCCCCTTGTCACCCTAGCACAATGGTGTTGCCAACAAATTAACAATTTAATGTCATATTACTGTCCATAAGCTTTTTTTCACATGAATACATTATAACAAGTTCATAAGATTATTTTTATAAATATTGCATTATAGAAAGTTACATATACAACTAGGGAAATAAAAACAAGGATATGTTGGACCACCTATAAACATATATTATAAGAATAACTAATGAAAGGTTATGTACCACCCCTATAATAGCAATGTTTGTATCTATTTGATTCATGTTGCAATTAATCAACAAATCTTCACCTGCGGTTATTGATTTTATTGCGCGTACAAATACATGTTTTCCTTCGCGTCCCTCAAATATGCAATTGAGTTTCTTATCTCTTGTCCTGGGTTGTGTACTATTTATAAACCCTGCAATATAACCTAATTCTTTTGGCCTTCCTTCAATATATATAGACGCTCCTTCATTTTTATCATTGTCTCTTAGCTGTATATAATTTTCATCCAATCTGTATCTCCACATACCTCACATATATCAGATCAACTACATCCAATCTTTGTATTTGTAATAGGATCCAACTTACTCCATTAATTTAGTTAATCGGCCATAAAAAACCCCAATGTCTTCCATGGAAAATAGCCCAAACCATGTAGCGATGATGGAGCAATGTGATATATCCTCTCGTTAAGACAAAAATTAGTTTTTACCTGAGGAAGGTCGTTGGGTACCAATCGTTTCATTATATATTTGTACCCTGAGGAATCCTTGATGTCATTTATGCTCTCAACCTCATAAGAGCATGACCCTCCAACAAGAAAAAATTATATGCATCTACAAAATTTTGTTCTAGTCTTGCCAACTTTAGTTGATGATATTTAGACATATTATATATTTAACTTTCCTCCACTCTACCTGAACATCCCTCACTTGATGAAGACATATTTGATAGGTACCTGTTTCGTTGTATCTATAGTCCATTGAATCAGAGAAGAAGTTAGTGGATCGATGGCTTGTAACAATATGTTAAGAAGAGTTGAATAATTGAATAATACTGAAAGATAATGATTGGTCATGGAAACATGAATTTTATATAGAAATAGTTAGGCATAGTTGAGCCTGTGGTTAGGTATTATATCAGCTCTCTTTCCTTTTAGGGTTTCAAGAAAGTTATTTTAGTAGGGTTCCCCTTGGTTGGGATTGATTTGAGACAATATCCATAGTCTCCTTCCCTAGGATCATTAGGTATTTATCTATGTTACCAAATCCATGAGGTTCTAATGCAAGATTCACAAATCCACGTTTTAGATATGAATACAAAAACACATCCACCTAGATCTACATAGGATCCACCACGTAAATGGATCCTTCAAACCCAGAAACAGATCCCATGGTGTTGAAACAAATCATACGCCAACTAGCTCTCACACATTGAATCCAAGCAAATAACATTAGATATTTTGGTTTTTTGTTTAACGATATTTGCTACCGATTTGATATAGTACAAAGAAAACATCCTATTTATATGTTTAGTTACATCACTTATTAATAATCCATAGGTTGTATAATTGTATAGCCTATTATTTAACTATATGTTGTAGGTTGTATTATTAACTTATGTATGTCATTATTTTATATTCCATGTAATAAGTTACTCATCTAACCACCTTAAATAATGTAGGGTTACATTGAGACTCGTTATTAGTTTTTTTCTAGGACTTGTTGGGTCACAATAATAGGAATAAAAATTCCTTAACGTTAATCGGGGTCGTAAAATTATGAACTGTGTGCACAATTTATATAGGAAATAGAAGCAAACCTAGAAACCCTAATAACCTAAATAAAAATTCAAAAATCAATTGTAAATCAAAATCAAACATCAACCCAAGCAAATAAACTGACATTAAGATGCAATAGAATATAATGAAACCTAATAGTGAGCCAATCACTAAGTTTCTTCAGCCCTATCTAACTAATGTATCATACCTTAAGGGGATCAAGAATAAGGCAACAAAAAATGATTTAGAGATTGTGTAAGAAGTGGACTTAAATGAGGAGGTTCAATACTATTTGCACTTGGAGACTCCAGTTCCTATGCAATATTATCTCTATTGAGGTTCCTAACTACCCACAATACCTTTATTACACCCTATCCTCTCTCACTGGTCAATGGCATTGCAAGTTATTCAACACTGGTCAGGTGTTGTGATAAGGTGGATAGTTGATTCCTTCAAGAGGAAAAAATTCCCTGTACATACTATCATTTTTCTCCAAAGATAACTTGATACACACAAAGAAATCAAATTATAGCTTATTTCATTCAAAGAAAAAGAAATTGAAATTCCACTAGTTTGTGTTTCCTAATCTGTGGAAGGAACCTATTCAAGTGATACAAATCCTAATATGTTCATTAACTTACTTCAACTATGAAAACCCTAACTTGTATGACTTAACCCTAATATGCAAGGTGAAATCCTAATGTTCATAAAGATAATTAAAGAATATTGAAACTATGCTCAGAGCCTATCTTAATGACTAAAACTAATGATCATTGTTATAGATTTTGTTTATGAGTTTGAGAAGTATTAATGCACTAATATATATTTAATCAAACTTTGACATCTAACAAGCATCATATTACTACTATGAATTCAAATGTCAATGCAAAAATGAAACAGTGTTATAGTAATTGTTGATGAATTGATCTCTACACAAAAGCAATCGGCTTGCTCTATTTTACTAGAAGCCTTCAAAGTATGATCACCTTCTAGCAATTCATATATAAATAGTCTTATCAGTTCAAAATATAATGTAACTAGTCTTATCAGTTCAAAATATAATGTAACCGATCCAATTGTATCAATAAACAAGTTAAATCACACTACTAAACTATGAATATATGTTATGTGATAATACGTGTGCCAATTATGTGCAAAAACTGGTTTAATTCATGAGTTCACTATGCTTGTTGGAGTGGTGAGTAGATGGTATGTTTTAGGGTATACAACATTGAATTTTGTACAAGATATGAGAAATGATGTGAAATAATGGAAGGGGGAAGTGTACCCTATTCCTTCTTCAATGGTAATTGTTTTCAAACAACTCTATATTACAGAGTTTCCAAGATTAATACCACGATTTCCAACAATTGAGAAACGATGTTATATGCAACTACAAGTTTATAACCTCAATAAACAATGTAACAAGCCACTGCAATTTACAAATACTCAATAAATAACATAATCATAGCTTTAGAATTTTAAGTAATAATTTAATGACGCCTCCAACAATGCTACAAATAGATATGAGTTTTGTAGGGTTCTTATAATTTAATCTAGGTCACCACAATTATTTAAATAGAAACTACCTAACATATACCAGATGTGAAATGCTATTAACCATTCAACAAAGGATATCAAATATCAACACCATGAAAGTAAACTTATTCCATAGGAAATAATTAAGATATTTCTATGATAAAGGGATCTCGTCAAACTATAGACAATTGAAATAAAATAACTAACACAAGATAGATTACAATGCTTCTGTAGGTCTGGATTGGTGGGCCCCTTCTAGTCCGAGATGAGAAGCTATAAAATTACAATCACACCACAAAATATACCAACACTCAATATAGTGATTCCATTACTAAGAGAAAGTAGTCACATATTTTTACTAATTCTTATCCAAAGAGCTCACAACATAAGCTCGTTTAAAGCTTAATCACACATATTCTTTTACATATTTTTGGTACATAATATATAGAAAGAAATCCTAACTAATAGATAAGGGCAACCCTCTAATCTCTAGGGGTGTAGGGTTATCTCTTTCATTGTTTTCTCAAAAATAGTTTCTAAAATACACATTTTTAGATAGAATCTGAAAGAATACTTTAATACACGTCTAGCAAATGGAGGTTCAGATCGTGGTGACTTCATTTGGAAAATATCAAAAGCTACATGGAAGACCTGCTCACTTCCTCAAACTAATTTGTGGACTTTGATAATTTCATGTGGCCAAGCCTTTGGCTGCACACGCTAATCAAAAGGGATATAACACATATGAAGTTAATATTTCACCATAGATAAAATTACTCTCCAAAATTAAATTAATCTAACCAAAGAACTTTTCGAAATAAACATTAAAATATTTTGTTTGCCTTAAGCATAGGATAAAGGGGTTGGAATCAAATATTATAGATTTGAGCCATCCCAGGATTAAAGGGTGATGTTATAAGGAGGTTTTCATGAACAAATTGATGGCTTTGTAATCACAAAAATGACCCAAAATGGAGGTTCAATCAGACTCCTTTTGAGTTTTTTTTAGCTATCATTAATCTTCATAATTGTATTAACCCTCAAAAGAAAAAGAAAAATGAAAAATATTTTTAAGTTGGCTCCAAAAATAAAAGAGGGAAAGTCAAATATTAAAATTTCAAATTTTACCTCCAAAATTTGTTAGTTCATTACTTTTATGACATGCTAGAATAATATATATTGAAGATGGTAAAGGAGACAGAGAAATGGAAAAGTCTTAGGATCTTTCAAATCTACAGTTAGCTTTAATTCCAAAAAATAAGTTCAAATCCCCTTTATGATTTCATGCTAATAACACTTTCAAAACTGCATTTATAAAATATTATAAAATATTGTTGCAATCTAGGTGAGGAAAAATGTTTTCAAAGTATACTTCTAAAGAAAAGCTTGGGTTTCTACATATGAGGCTATTGGAGTAGCTTAGAGAAGACTCCATTTTATTAAAACCTAGAGATTTAATGTAATGGCATTGAAGTTGAATCTATCTAAATTCCTATAACACATGATAGACCAAATTGGTTATATTTAAAATTAATCTTGTTTCACATAGGATTACATGTGCAAATGGTAAATAGGATAATGGGGTACCTAACTAAGGCTAGGTGGCCCTCTATCCTTTAGGAATTTTCTAGATTATTGTTAAGGGATTAAGCCTATTTGTCTTAGAGGTTAAATAAATGGTACTTAAAGAAAGGATGGGTAATATTGTTTATTTGAAACGTATTTTGTTTTTTGATGACGTGTTATTGCTCTATAATGGTTCTAGAGATTATGTCAACAAATTAAAAGAAATATTGGAGTTCTACAGTACATATTTGAGAATTAAAATTAACATGCAAAACTATACTAGGCACCCTCCATGAAATGTAAGGAAGTACCCACGTGTTTCCTTGGAAGGTTTATTTGGAAAAAAATTATACATACATACATACATATATATATATACACCTGTGTGAGTGAGAGAGAGAGCACAAACTTCTCCAACTTATGACTTGACCAAAATAGACATTGATTCCAAGTAAAAATAGCTAATAAAATATTATTCCAAACTAAGATTTTTTGAACTTTGAGTTGCTTTTTGGAGGTTGTATAATTTCCCCTTGGTACAATCTAATTTCATTGGATATTTAGGGAAAAGTAGATTCCTTCCATTCATACATCAAAGAAAAATTATTTGAAATTTGATTGTAGATGGAGAATTGAATTGTAGCATATGTTACTTTAAAAAATATTTTAAACATGTAATAAAAAAATGGTAGACAAGAGGATGTAGGAGGTCCAATAGAACATGTGTAAACATTAAAAAATATGTGGACTGGATTGTAGCTAAGTTATGCCAGCCCCCTAAATTTCATTGTACTAAATGAGCATATTTATTGATGAAATGGATGAGGGTATGTTAGAATATCAAACGCTATAAGCATTGGATATTGTAGTGGTGAAAGGAATACATGTGCATTGGTGGTCTGCACACAAATTTAATTTTAAAAGGTGGGATCAAGTGGAAAATATAATGTCGTTGAGATTATGGCATGAAGGATAGAGAAGAACACATCTATTTTTTTCAAAAGAGATGGACTGAAAAGAAATTTTTGGAGGAATGCACCCATTATATTATTTATGCATTGGATGGTGCACCAAGGAGTTTGTACTTATAGGAAGATATTTAAAGACAAATGAAGGATTGGAAATCATTGAATAGATACTTGTGCATGATGCTTAAATTTATAGTATAAAGCCCTATGTTGTTTGGGATCTCAAAAAGAAAAAAATGAATAAATTATATTTTAGGATAAACAATAACCCATATGTTAAGCATAGAAGGTGGTATGCACATATCTTAGGAAAATGAAAAATATGAAAGAACATATGTATTGTAGGAAGAAAGATGGAGAGGATGTAAATGAGCATAAATATTTGAGGAATTTGATGGTGAATGAAATTGTGGAAGAAAAATAAATAAAGGTAAAGGAAACTAAAAACAAATGTTATTTTCAAGTCCTTGAGAAAAAGAAATGGAACATTAATTTTGAGGAGAACCCTAATATGGTTATCACTAGATGATATTGGGATCAAGAAACTACTATATCAATGGTTTAATGTGGAATATAAATACATGTTTATGTAAATGTTCTCAAAGATGAAAGGTATCAATGGATTTTCAAGAGAAATGGAGATCTAGTTGAATATTGGTGCAAAGCATATTAAAATGATGTAAATTTGATTAATACAAAATATAATAAAAAGGAGAAAAAAAATTAGATGAACTGCTAAGAACATCTATTATTTTTCCGATGGAAGAACATGGTGTGTTAATCTTATGGCCATTAATAATAATAAAAACAAGAGAAATTCAAATATGTGTGGACCCAGTAGGTCTAAATGTATCATATATGCATTATCCTTCCCCACACCATTAAAAATTTAGGTTCTAGAAAATGTAGTGGATAAGGAAGTATATTCATTCATAGATGGATTCTTAGGGTACCATCATTAGGATTGTAGAAGAGAACAAAATGAAGTCAACCTTTGTTACAAAATGGGAATCTGATTAAGAGGCATCCAATAAAACTTCATTGATTGAGGAGGTTAAAATATTTTACCAAAGGAGTGTGTTCTTGGATATGTGGGATTTGGTTGAATGGTTACGATAGGATTCCTTTTATTTGCTATGTAATCTTTAAAAAATAGCAATATATTGTAATTTTTAATTTGTATGCCAAGTTTGGGCTCATCTGATCCTATTTCCTTGGATGTGGAACGATGTCATACATATGTATTTATCTAAAGTTTTAATTAATATAAAAAATAGGAGAGCAGAGTGAGGGAGCAAGATTTTGGAGTGATATTTCACATTGAAACATGCATTCCTTCTAATTCTTGTGTTCTGCTTACTATTGAGTTAATCTCCTTTTATTAAAAAAACCATGGTTGATATAATGATGGATAGAAGTGCAGGGGTGTGGTGCCTTTGAAGAAGAAGTGTCTTTTGAGGGGGAGTCGTTTGAAGAGTGAAAAAAGGGGAGCACGGAGTAGGAGAAGGGAGTGTAGGAACAAAGCGCGATGCAACTAAATTCCTTAGTCTATTCTCCTTGAATCAGAGTCCAACACTTGACAGGAGCTAGGGAATAGAACTAGAATTATTTCAAAACAGCAATGTTAATAGACAGAGGTTCCCCACAAAAGCTTCCCTATAAATTCCAACCTGAGCTAATCTCAAAAACATTGAGTAGACGTTGAGCCAGGATGATAGGGAGGCTACTTGACATGGAGAATATTGATGGTCGTGTTGAAACCATGTGGGGTGACGTGGTTTATTAAACTATGATAATTCATCAAAGGACGAATATGTGAATTTTACCATTCTCTAGGTTGTGTTCCCTGGAAGTTTTAAAATGTGGCACTTTAAAAAGTTCCATGGTCCAAAGGAGTGGGGATGGAAGTAGATGGGAGTTGTGGATGGTTGTTAACAGAGATATTTTCTCATTCCCTAGGTTGCGTCTCCCAAACGATACAAGGGTTGACATATATGTGCACCAATAAAGAGTTTCAGGATCGAGGTCATTAACAAATGGGGATCGAGTCGTTATTTGATGGGAAAATTCCATCCCAGCTTCCATCTCTCCATATATTTTAAAACCAAGACGTTTGTACTTATTCAAAAACTTATGGGGTTTAGGGTTCCGAGGATCCTATTCATATAGCATGGTTGTGTGGGGCTCCTCCTTGTGTAATATTTAAAAAAAATATTGATGCCTATTATGTTGAGAAGGGATTGACTTTGGTGGCTCTTTATACTTGTTATACAAGGTTTGAGTCTGGTGGCTACCACAAATAGACTTTGATTCGTTGGTTTTAAAACCTATAATGGATTCCTCCCACTTTGTTTATTTTTTAAAAGGTTCGATTGCGAGTTGTTCTCCGATTTCGGAATTGGGGCTACAATGGCTTGCATAATATATAAATATTATATATTATATATATATTTATTATATTATTATATTTTATATATATATATTATATAGTATATATTATATATAATTATATATATAAGCACACGGGCCTTCATCAGTTTGGTACCAAAGCAGATTATGTATCTGCTCCAGGAACAAAGATTTATCGCAAAGTTGGACGAGGTGTAAAATGAGGCCAAAGAAAACAAAGGATTGTAGCCAATGTTGAAGTGATGTGAGTTATGCAATAAATTGGAGAGAGAATGGAAGCAATGGAAACTAGTAGATAGAGAGATCCAGAAGCTGGAGATGTGAGTGAAGAGGAAGAAAATTATTCATAAGGAGAAGAAACTAAGGAGTCTATAGAGGTTAAAGTATCTAAATAAGTTTTAGGTTCTATTTCAAAACCTGATCCTAAAATATCCAACTATACATGAAGCATGAATCTAGAGGAGTTTGTAGACTAGATCATAGAGATGGATAAATTCTTTGAATATGAGGAGATGGACAAGGAGAAGAAATTTAAATTTGTTGTACCGAATTGAAGAAACATGCATACCTATAGTGGGATGGTGTGTAGGCAGAAAGGAGAAGGAAGAAGAAGAAGAAGATCAAGAGTTGGGATAGAATGGTCATGAAGCATAGAGGCAAGTTTTTGCCAAAGGATTATTAGCTCACTTTATTTAGGTATATGCAAAATATCAGACAGAGGTCAATGTCCATGAGGGAATATACAAAGGAATTTTACAAGGTGAATATTAGGGTTGGATATGTAGAAGAGTTTATAGAAAAGATAGCCAAATATGTCAATGATCTTAGGTTGGATATCCAAGACGATATTAGTGTGTTATCTCTGAGAACTATGGAAGAAGCATATAAACTAGCTTTTGAGATTAAGGAGATGCTTGTGGGAAAGAAATTTGGTAGAGGAAAAGGTATTTCTAAAATAAGAGGACAATAGTCAAA
This sequence comes from Pinus taeda, assembly GCA_000404065.3. NCBI lineage: Eukaryota > Viridiplantae > Streptophyta > Pinopsida > Pinales > Pinaceae > Pinus > Pinus taeda. Next base: position 12,201 of record APFE030284409.1, read on the forward strand.
CAAAGGAATATCTACAACACAAAATGCAGGAGCTAGTACCTCAAGCCCACAATGATAGTAAGAGGGAGACTTTAGAGGTTGAAAATCCTTTTCTAGAGGATTAGGAATAGGTATAGGAAGAGAGATTCATTGCAATGGATGTGGCAAGATTGGAAATATGGCATATGAACGTCTAGAGAACAAATATGTAAACCAAATAATCATTGTTGTTACCCCAACAAAAGAAGGGGAACCAAATGTACAAGAGGCAAAAAATGTATCAGAGACAATAGAGTCTCTATTGCTTAAGAAAGTGATATTTAAACCAAAGAAGGAAGTTGTTGAAACAACTCATATAATTTTTTTATTTAGGACTATTTGCAAAGTCCAAGGAAAATGTTGTAAAATGGTGATTAATAGTGGTAGCATAGACAACTTGGTGCATACAAAAGTTGTGGAGAAGTTGAGTCTGAAGAGGATGAATCATCCAACATCCTATAAGGTGTCATGGCTTCAAAAGGGTCATCACTTATTGGTGAATGAAAAATGTGGGGTGGAATTACAAATAGGCAGCTACAAAGATAAAATCCTTTGTGATATCATGCTAATGGATGTGTCCCACATTCTATTGGATAAACCATGGTAGTTTGACAAAAGTGTTACACGTGATGGGAAGAAGAATACTTGTAAATTTCAAAAGGATGGAATAAACCATACCTTAATTCCATTACAAGAATATGGATCATCATAGAATAATGACTCAAAGGAATCATTGTCGAGCAGGAAAGAATTTTTGCAGTATATTGAAGATACTGAGGTAAATGTTTCTTTTGTTTGTAAACCTAGAGCAGTCCTTACTTCAACTACTATGAGTAACTTTCCTTTTGAACTTCAAGATATGTTGAATGAATATAGTGATATTGTATTAAATGACTTGCCTAACGAGTTATCATCTCTGAGGAGTATAAGTCATCATACTGACTTGATACCAGGAGCAAGGCTACCAAACAAAGCTGCATATAGAATGACCCCTCAAGAGAATGAAGAAATCAAAAAGAAAGTGTATGATTTGTTAGATAAAGGATTTATTACAGAGAGCCTTAGTCCATGTGTAGTGTCTACAATGTTGAGCCTTTAGAAATATGTTGGTTGGTGAATGTGTACAGACTCCAAATCTTTGAATATGATTACAGTTAGGTAAAAATTTCCTTTACCCCAAATATATGATTTATTAGATTGTTTAAGTGGTGCTAGTTATTTCTCTAATATAGCTTTGAAGATTGGATAACATCATATCAGGATTAGAGAAGAAGATGAGTGGAAGACAACCTTAAAAACTAAAGAATGGTTTATTGTGCCATTTGAACTTCCTAACACACCTAGTACCTTTATGAGATTGATAAATGAGGTGCTAAAGGAATTCATAGGGAAATTTGTGATTGTATACTTAGATGATATCCTAGTGTGTAGTCAGTCTAAAGAAAATCACTTAAAGACATTTGAGGTATGTTTTAGAAAAGCCGCAACAAGAGAAATTGCTTATCAATTTGAAGAAGTGTTGATTCTTAAAGATATAATTAGTTTATTTTGGATTTGTCATAGTTAAGGACAACTTGAAGATGGGACTTGAGAAGGCAAGAGCTATTGTTGATTGGCCCTCTCCGAAAAGTATTTTTGAAGTTAGAAGCTTTCACAGTTTGGCTAGTTTTTATAGGAAGTTTATCAAAACATTTAGTAGAATGAGTATTGCAATTGTGGGGACTATAAAGAAGGAAAAAAACCATTCCAATGGAATTTTGAAGTTGAAAAAGGGTTTCAAATGTTGAAGAAAAATATTACAAAACATCATGTGTTGGTGTTTCCAGAATTTAGAAAACCATTCCAAGTGAAGAGCGATGCCAATGGAGAAGCAATTAGTGTTGTGTTAAGCCATGAAGGTAAGCATATAGCATATTTCATTAAGAAATTGAATGATTCAAGAAGGAAGTATTCTTCCTCTAATAACGAATTTTATGTTGTAATCCATGTTTTAAAGAAGTGGAGGAATTATCTAATATCTAAAGAATGTTTTTTGTATACAGATAATCATGCCCTACAAGATATTATGCAGTAGCCAAAATTGAGTCAAAATAATATCAAATGGATCAAATACCTACAAATTTACTTTTATTTTGAAGAATATTAGGGTCCAAGCTTTTGAAATTGTTGATTCTTTGAGTGGGAGTTTAATAATGCAGGAAAGTCAAATCCAAATTATGGGTTTCAACTTTATGAAGGAGTTGTATGAGGAAGACACAAACTTCAATGAAGCCTATGAAGGTTGTAAAAACCCAACAATTCAAGGCAGGAGTCCATGGCTTGGTTATATGCTTCAATAAGGGTTATTATTAAAAAACCTCAACTCTACAATCCATATTTCTCGATGAGGGAGAACTTAATCAAAGAGAAGCGTAGTGGAAGCCTTGGTGGACACTTTGGACATGACAAGACACATGAGAAGCTGAAGCATTTTTATTTTTGGCCAAAAATGAGGATTGATGTGCAGAAGTTCTTGAATAGTTGTAGAATTTCCCAACATGGAAAGGCGAAGAGTCAGAATACAAGTTTGTATATGCCATTTCCATTTCCTTACATATCATGGGATCCAATGAGTATGGACTTTGTATTGGGATTGCTAAAAAATCAAAAGGAAAATAATGCAATCTTTGTTATAGTAGACAGATTCTCAAAATTGACTCATTTCATCCCCTATTTTAAAACCAACTATGCCACCCATGTTGCTAATTTGTTCTTCCATGAAATAGTGAGACTGCATAGAGTTTCCAAGAGCATTGTTTCAAATTGAGACACCTGATTCTTGGGACATTTCTAGAGGACTTTATGGAATAAGTTGGGGATAGATTTAAATTTTAGTTCATTGTATCACACTCAAACTAATGGGGAGACTAAAGTAGTTAATAGGATTTTGGATAATTTTTCGAAGAGCTTGGTTGGAACGTTCCCAAGCAATGGGATCAAGTACTTTCCTAGGTTGTATTTTCCTATAATGATTCTCCAAACAAAATCACTAGTCATAGTCTTTAGATCATATATAGGATTCATTTGAGAGGATTTTATGAGCTTAAAAACTTGGGAATAGTTAAACAAATGAGTGCAACATGTGAATACTTTATCACATATATGTAGGAGATCCATGAACAAGTGAAACAAAAAGCCCCAAGGGTTAGCCCAACTGGTCAAGTCGTGCCTCGCTAAAACAGGAGGTCACAGGGTCGATTCTACCCGAAAGCCCTTGGGGTTAGGTCTGTGATGGCCGAGGGGTGTGATCCTAGAGATCAGCCCTAGTTATTTCGTGGACGTAGCCTACACCCCCTGACCACAGATGTACGTGAACCACTCGGGGAAAAAAAAAAAAAAAAGTGAAACAAAATTTATAGGAAAAGCAACCTTACATATAAAACCAAAGTAGATCTCAAGAGGAGAGAACAAAACATTGAAGTGGGGGACTTAGTTTCAGTGTATATAAGGAAGGAAATATTTTCTAAAGGAGAATATAATAAATTGAAATTGAAGAAAATCAGTCCTTGTAAAATCTTTAGGAAATTTTTAACAAATTCTTATGATATAGAATTTCCACCAGTGATTAACATCTCTCTCATCTTCAATGTTGTAGAATTGTACAAGTATTAACCAAATGAAGAGGTGTAGACAAGATATGACAACATACAACAATAGATTTAGTGGCAGAAGCAGTTACCAATAGTAGAACCATTACAACCAAAAAAAAAATTGTATAAGAGACAAATCAATAAAACTAGGGGCAAGGTATACTATGAGTATTAATCAAATGGAAAGACCATTCGATAATTGATGCAACTTAGATGAATGCCACTACAAAAAAATGGCAAGGCTATTGAAGGCCTCGTGGGAAGGGAGCCATGAATTCTTTGTTCCTTGGGAGTATGATGTAGGGGCATCTAGTAAAACTTCTCTGACAAAGGAGGTTAAAATATTTTACCAAAGGAGTTGGTTCCTTACTGTGTAGGATTTGGTAGAAATAGTATGATAGGATTCCTTTTATTTGTTATGTAATCTATTAAAAATAGTGATATGTTGTAATTGTTAATTTGTATGCCAAGTTTTTCCTCGTCCAGTGTTATTTAAATCTAGAGTGATGTCATATATGTATTTATCTAAATTTTTAATTAATAAAAAAAGAGGAGAGAATAGAGTAAGGAAGATATTGTGAAGTGTTTTTTTTTTTTTTGCATTGAAACCCATATTCCCTTGATTCCTATGTTTTTCCTATTTTTGAATTAATCTCATTTTCATAAAAAAAATCGTGGAAAATATAATGATGGATAGGAGTGCAGGAGTGTGGTGCCTTTGAAGAAGAAGAGACTTTTGAAGAGTGAAAAAGGGGAGCACCGAGCAGGAAAAGGGAGTTTAGAAACAAAGTGCAACACGACTAAAGTCCTTAGCCTTTTTGCTTTGAATCGAAATCCAACACTTAACACGAGTCGAGGAATAGAACCAGAATTATGTCGAAGGAATGATGTTAATAAATGAAGATTCCCTCAAGAATATTCCACAAAAATTCCAACCCAAGATGATATCCAAAATACCAGGGTAACATAGAGATGACGTGACGTGGACGTTGATTGACATGGAAAAGATCGAAAAATGTGTTGAAACCTTGTAGAGTGACGTGGCTTATTAAAGCACAATAGTTCATCAAAGGATGCAGATGGGAATTTTCGCTCGCTTTCCTCGGGTTCTGTCCCTTGGAAGTTTTAAAGTGTGCCATGTTGAAAAGTCTCAGGGTCCAAAAGAGCGGTGATGATAGTAGAGAGGAGCCAGGGATGGTTTTTGATGGAGACATCTTTCCATTCCCTGGGTTGGGTTGTGTCTACTGGAAGAGAGAAGGGTTGGAATATATGCACACCAATAAAAAGTTTGAAAGCTAGGGTTGTTAATAGATGGGGATCAAGTCAACATTTGATGGGAACATTCCCATCCTAATTTATGTTCCCCTAAATATTTTCGACCCAATACATTTTCACTCATTCCAAAAGTTATAGGGTCCATGGTTTTGGGGATCCTCATCATATACCATGTGGGGCGAAGGAGGTTTTGCCATATATATATATATATATATATTATTATTCAGAATCAACAAGTGTTTTGCATATGATTTTGGTGCTTATCCTTGTCTTAGGATGAAAAAGGAGAAAGCTAAGTGTTATGATATCTGCTAGTGAGTTTTGAAACTACTTAGATGAGACACAATGACATTATTCCCTATTGTTGCACTAGAACCATTTGAGAAATGGGAAATTGAATTTGTAGGTCATATCATCCCCATCTATAAACAAAATGGAAGCATGCTACATCATAATATTTAACATGTTGGGTAGGTGGCACCTTGGTAAAGGATTGTACTTCAGAAATAATTACATGCTTTAGATTTGAAAATATTATAACCTAGTTTGGTTGTCCATGAGTCTTTATGAGTAATCATGGTACACAATTCATAATGATATTCTTAAATCTTAAAACTAATAATTCATGATTCATCATCACAAGGGAACACCTTATCATTCATATAAAAATATAATGGTGGATGAATTTAATAAGATTTTGGAGCATGAATTGACAAAGATATGAAATGTTAAGGGAAATGATTAGGATAAATGTACTCATCTAGTTTCATAAGCTTACAAAACTAGATGCAAACTATTCACTAAACATACACCATTCTAGTTAGTTTATGGGAAGGAAGTGGTGATACAATCTCAAATCCCCAACCTTCAGATTATGCTTGCTAGAAATATTTTGGATAAATAGTCACTTCAAAGGAGATTGAATGAGTTAATTGAGTTTGAAGAATCAAGGTTAATTCTAGGGTTTAATCAAGCTATGGAAGAGATTAGATAAAAACCTTGGCATGACATGAACATTTAGAGAAAAATATTAGAACCTAGTTCATTCGTCTTGTTATTTCCCATTGAATTAGTAGCCATGATAAGGTCTTGCTAACAGTGCTAGGATGGTAAGGAAAAATAGGAAATGTACCCATTTTCACCTCAATACACTCCCTGCACAATTTAGGTCATCTCCTAGGAAGGCACAAGGAAAATCTAAATGATATGTTTAAGAAGGACCTCAACACAAACACGTGTTAGATAGAAAATGATTTATAGAGAGATAAATCTTGAACTACTAATTTATGAAGAGGTTTAGGAGCTAGATAATGAATAGGCAAATGTTATAGTTAAACGAATACTTCAGAAAACCCAAACCAACAAGATGAATTTCACTTAATCACTCAAATAATTATGTTCTTTTAATGAAAGAGATTAATTATTAATCGCATTGACTAAGAAAAAGAGTTATTCCTGAGTCACCCTTTTGAGTATATGCTTGAAAATGGATATATTGGTTGTTGTCATGCACTTTTAATTCTGGTAAATGGATAACAATGCAAAATTAAAGTCAATTAAGAGCAACCAAAAAGTATGGAGACATACTAGAATGTTATGGACCTTGAGTTCTCTTTATAAGGAAATAAAATGAAAGTGAAATCACAACCCAAAAATAATAATATGCAAAGTAAAATAACTTATAATAATCCACTATAGCCATACTTGCAAAAACAAAGACCAACCCCAGGGTTTTTCCTACAAAGTCTATAAATCAATAATAAACAATTTATGTAATTTAAGAAATTAAATTCACTTCCAAACAAACAAGTTAAGCAATTAAATACTTTAGAAATAAACAAGTGACTAGGATAAGTTAGATAGAAAACAAAGCAAAGAACAAATAAGAGAGAAAACAATTTTGAAGTTGAATGAGTACATTCCAAAACCAAGGCATGTGCTCGACAAACCTTTTCTCATGTCCATAGAAGGTGTTTTCTCCATCTAGGGTTGTGGAACTATTGTGATTAGATGTGTTGGGTATGGGACCATTAAGGTTTGGGAATATGTTGAGTCTTAGCCCTATGGAGGGCTAGCTCCATACATAACATAATATTTCTCCTCCAATATTTTTGTATCGAGCTTTGTGGGGAGTGTTAAGCATTTGGAACCATGTTTTCGTATCAGCGTGTAAATCTAAGCTCTGTCTTAGCAACCTGGTGAAGAAGAGTTCAATAATTGAAGAAGTAGACCCTTGGGATGTGAATGATGAAGGGCCATAGTCACCTAAAGTTAAGAAACACAACTCCCACAAATAGTAATCGATATGAATAGAGAAAGTATATGGAAAAGGAAGTTTTTTTTTATCCAAAGCCATATCTTTGATTCAAAATACCTCTATTCAAAGACTAACCCAAATAAAAGACAATAGTAATTTGTGGGCAATATTAATGAAACCTTACACAAGAGTGCTTATCTGCATCTCTCATCCTGGTGCTCTTGTCATCGTATTTCTTTCTTTTCTTAAATTTGAGAAAGCTCCCCTATTCAATCAATTTGAGAAAGCTCCCCTATTCAATCAATTGCTCGTAGAATCCAAATCATCTTCCCCTCGAGAGCTAGTTTCTAGCCTTCGATAAAAGGAGGTAATATACGCGTTTAGGATTTTATGGCATGCAGAGAAGGTAAGATTTGTGTTCACGGTTTTATGGCACGCAAAGAATTGTAAGTAATGTATATGGTGGAATGAAATGAAATATGTCTATGGAAGGGTGTTATATTGTTATATATTATATAGTTTTTTCATATACTAAATCATATATTCATAGTGTTTTTTTCATAGTGTTATATAATTTATGAGAAACTTATATGAATTATAAATATTATTATATGAAAAATTATAATTTATATATATATATATATATTAAATGATTATTTTTTTATATAAAAAATATTATATTTACATGAGAAACTCAAAAAGGGAAAGGAAGGGTACATACAGAGGATATTAAATATAGAGGTACATATAAGTCATATTTAATTTTGTTAATAGGGTTGAGATGTGTTTAATTTGATTTGGAATATTAATGGAAACCAATTTTTAATTGAGGGAGTTTGTGAAGGAATATTAGGATAAGAGGGCTAACAAAGTTCTTGTTGTTAAATATCATCATAGGCATTAGTATTTAATCTCACTTCAATTTTATGTTTTTGTTTTGTTATTATGAGAATGGAGAAATTTAGGATTTGAGATAGCCATGTGATTATGACTTGTATGTTGTTTCTTCTGGTAGTTGTTATAATTTTTTATTATATGATCACATCTTGCTACCCACATAATTTCATCTCCTCGACATTTATGTTATAATTTATTCAAATTATTTGTGTGAGTCATATTTGAATCTCAGAACCCTCCAATATTTTCATCACATGCATCTACTATAACCATGTCAAACTTTAGTGCATAAAAATTTTCAATATTGCCCACATTCACAACCTCCTTTGTGCAGGTTCAATTAATTAAAGCATAATTTTTAGAGATTGTTAAATGTTAAGTGAACTAAACTCGAGAGCATCAAGAGAATTGAACCCATAACCTCTCAATAGAAATTTAAGGTTCTTTTGCGATGGGTACTCAACCAATTGAGCTAACCCTCGAGGGTAAATATATATGATGATAATGACACTAAAAAATAATAAATAATCTCATCTCCTTGAAATTTATGTTATAATTTTGTCAAATTCTTTTTGTGAATCCTATCTGAGTCTCAAAACCCTCCAATATCGTCAACGCATGAATCTACTATAACCATGTCAAATTTAAATACATACAAGTACAAACTGAAAAAATTTCAACATTGGCCCCATTAACAACCCCTTTTACGTGAGGTCAATCAATTAAAGCATAATTTCCATTGATTGTTAAATGTTAAGTGAATTGAAAACATGTGACCTCTCAAGAAAATTAAGGTGCTTTTACAATGGGTACTTAACCAATTGAGCTAACCCTCAGGGCTAAATACATACCATGATAATGACACTAAAAAATAATAAATAATTTAATCTCCTTAACATTTATGTTATAATTTTGTCTATTTCTTTGTGTGAGTCCTATTTGAGTCTCGGATTTCTCTCATACCGTCAACGCATATATCTATTATAACCATATGAAATTTCAATGCATACAAGTACAATCTAGAAAAAAAATCAACATTGACCCCATTCACAACCCCCTTTGTGTGAGGTCAATTAATAAAATCATACCTTCCACTAATTTATGAATTTTAAGTGAATTAAACATTTACCTAACCTTGAGAGCATCGAGAGTATTGAACCCATGACCTCTCAATATAAAATTAAGGTGCTTTAACAATGGGTACTTGACCAATTGAGCTAACCCTCGGGGTTAAATAAATACCATAATATTGACACTAAACAATAATAAATAATTTCATCTCCTTAATTATTTATGTTATAATTTTGTTGAATTATTTGTGTGAGTCCTATTTGAGTCTCAAAACCCTTCCATACCATAAACGCATGCATCTACTATAACCATGTCAAAGTTCATTGCATACAAGCACAAACTAAAAAAAAAACAAATAAAAAAAAAATCAACATTGACCCAATTCACAACCCTGTCTGTGTGGGGTCAAGTAATTAAAGCATAGTTTCCACTGATTTTTAAATGTTAAATGAATTGAACATTTACTTGACCTCTAGAGTGTCGAGAGAAAGGAACCCATGACCTCTCAATAGAAAATTAAGGTGCTTCAATGATGGATACTCAACCCATTGGAGATGATGGCATAAACTTGAAAGATATTCTCTTGGTTTCAGGAATAATATATTCTCTACTAAACAACGCCAACCACATGAAGGTGCAAGCTCCTATTTGCCCTTCTCCCCACCCCCTTTCGCCCCCCCTCCCGCCACATTCCTTTCAATTTTACAATACCCAATTTATCTACTATAAAATATTTGAAAGCAACGTAATAAGAATAAAGCATAGCTACAAACTAAGAAAAGAAACCTTTAAGGTAAATGAAATAGAACAAATCAACTAAACACATATAAACACATACCTCTGTGTACATTTCAACATTTTGATATCATTAATCTTATTCTTCATCCAAGTCAACATATGTATCATCTATTTTAGAATTAATGTTCAAAGGATTGGCCATATCAACATCATTATAAATGTCATCATTTCCAATCATATCATTGTCTAAATCATCATGAGGAACATTGTCTCCTAGGTTTGGTTCGACTTCTTCAAGTTCTTCATTTGACAGTACATTGTTGATATCATTTTCATCCAGAACATTGTTTCGATTAAGATCTTCTTGAACTTCCTCAAAGTCTTCATTTAACATATAAACTAACTTCTCCTTTACATCATCTTCATATTCAATATCATTTTCTTCCGCTACATTATACTTTACCATCCTTCCTCTTGGATCTATCCAAAAACATATGACCAACCCCCTATACCTGGAACCTCTAAGTAAAATACCTATTCACATTGGCTTGGAAGAACATAGGGCTCTGGTCCTAGCTCAATAATAGTTGTATTAACCATGGTAAATCCATTATCATGCTCAATAATAATTTTATCAATATCATGTTCATACATTCATAGCATGTACAATTTTACATCCAACATAACTATTTTGAAGAATTTAAAGTCACACTCAATTATATATTCCAAATACCCATAATATCTATTTTTAGAGAATACTGGATGTCTTTCACTTATATAGGAAACATTAGTAACCTAAAATACTGCATTAACCCTACTATTAGAATTTTTCAACTTTTCATCCAACTTTTTGATGCAAAATTTGTGTCATTGCACTACATAGTCTTGTAGTGTTTCAACTGCAATATGCTAGGCACATAAAAAATGCATTATCAATTGATAAACATATTCATACCTGGAAATTATGCAAATCAATAAAACAAGCATTCAATTTACACCAATATAATATTAAAAAAAAAAACTAAATAGCATGGGTGGATATCCTTTCGTGTTTATCTTTTAAACCATTTGCTAAATCAATTTCCTTGTTTATAAGATTGGTATCTCTTTCACCATGTTGTTCAGCTTCTTTGACCAATGTAGCCACACCACCCCATGATAAGTTACTGTCATTAGATTGTTTACATCTTTCAATCCATACCTTCATCCAATCAATTTTTTTTTTGCAATGTATAAATGTATTGCATCCAACTCTTGTCCAACCGTATTAAAATAAAACAGTTCACATATAATTAGTTTCCATGATATACATTCATATTAATGGATTATGTAGGAAGACTAAAAATTAAATAAGTACGATGTACATAAAAACAAAAAGTAAAATTTGTTATAAATCTCCACCATCTATTCACAAGTCACTTTTCTAATTCTACCTTTCCCCAATAAGTGCTCCCCTTCAAATTTGTTGATGGAGTTGACATCCCAAATGATATAAACATTAGTACTTGTAGTAAATTTAGGAATATATTGAGTAATATAAACCATGTTTTGATATACCGTATATCCCTTTACCATAGAACCCTCGGGATTTTCTCTTTTTTTAACCAAAGCCTTCAGTGATTTGTACTACCTCTCAACCATCCACATTGACCTTGTGTGTACAGGTCCATACATTTCAATCTCATCAACTAGGAGTATGAGGTAGTGTTCTTATGCATTAAAAAATGTCAGAGGTGGATACTTTTGTATTTCACACATTAGACGAGGAATTTGTCTCCTCCAATACTTTAGTGCTTCTTTATCAATTTCTTTCAATGAGAACCATCTACAATTGATGCAAGCATGCGTTTAAACAAAAAAATATCTTTAAGTACTTTACAAGTAAAACACATGCAGTCAAATATAAGTTGCACAAAAAATTGAGCAAATTTAATTACACTTTGCATATGAATCGCCACTTACCTCATGTATTTATGAAGATAATATATAACTTGTTTGACATTGTTGTCAAAGTTGTCTAGGAGAGATAGAGGTAAAACATACTAAAATAAAATAAAATAAAAAAATCAATATTCATTATTTATTCCTAGATTAGTAGGAAAAAAGCACTAAGAGATGTTTCACCAATATGCAAATATATACACCAACTAATAGTTACCTTAATCAAGATATGTCAATCATGAGTTTTTACCCTACATAATTCACCTTTCTTTCTTAGGATATTCTTTATGTTTGAATAAAATCCAATGGGAGATTTTTTTTTTTCAATGACCCCTTTTACATCCTTACTTTGTTTCTCTATTAATAACCATGAAAGGGTGCTTATATTTTGTTCTCCGTTGCTATTTGAATGAATGACACTTTGCATTGCAAGGAACATAGGCCATGGATGAATGTTATCTTTGATAAAAAAAATAGGCCATACTGAGTAAGTAGTTTTGATCTTGCCAAATGGATTGACATCATCAGCTACCAATGAAAGCCTAAAATTACGAGCTTCATCTTTAAAATGTGAACATATTTCCTCTATCTTATTAAATGAAGATCCATCTGTAGGAATTCGAAGAAAGTCATCTTTACTTGTGTTATTTGCATGGTAATCCATAAACTATGTTATGATTTTTCACTTGAATAATCAATGTAAACATGGAATTATGGGAATATAATGAAGAACCTTGTGAGGCACATTTTTTGTTACTTGATCGATTTGATATCTACTATTTTGACATTTTTGGAATTCTTCTTTCAATGCATATTCTCCATAATACATAATATGAGCATTAGGACATGCATGAATAACTTGATACTCCATTCCAATATCTTTCATAATGGCATGTAAATCCTGGTATGTGCGAGGTAAAACATTTAACTATTGTTATAAAAATTCATCTAATAATCTATAACATAACTAAAAAATTAGTACTTCTTAATATAAAGAATATTAATTGTACATATTGCATCAAAATTTTACAGATAATCAACTAATAATATAAATAGAGGAAAAACAAAAAGATTTATCATCAAGTAATAAATGTCACAAAATATATTACATACCTTAGTATTTATGTGACACAAGTGTCTAAAAAAACATTTATAGCCTTTAAGATCACCAGTAACAAATATAGAAGAGAGAAAACTTGTTTTGGAGCCTTCATAAAGAGGTTTTATTGGCTTCTCCATTAGAAGCATATCAAAAGCACCATCTAGTTGGTTGCCATCATCATCCATTCCATCATTATTAAATGTATCCTAGATCAATATATTTGTCCCCTCTTCTTCAACTTTGTTATTATCATGATCATCTTCTTCCATAGGATAATTAACTTGATCTTCAATATTTGCTCCATGTTCTTGAATAGGCACGTGTATAATGGTCACATCATCCTCATCCATGGCCAATGCCCTGGGGCATTGTTTCTTTATAATTACAAAAAATAAAGTAATATTAGTGTATATAAAAAATCTTTAAACAATACGGAATTTAAAAATATAAAGTAGGAAAACAAAGACAAATACAACTTAGCTAATATTGAGAAACAAACACAGTGAATCAATGATGATGCTTGTCTAATCGCTCAATGTGTTTATGAATATGTTGAAAAAATATAGGAAAATTCTTAGTTTTCTTGACATTTAGAAAGAGAGACGCTTTGTTAGATATATACTCACAACCAATAAAAAAAACTTATTCTTATCTTGCCTTCATCATTATGTCAAATTCTTTCTTGATTTCAATTGGAGACCACAAGTTTGGAGTCGATAACAACTTTCCCTTACTCAACTAATTAGAGACCACGGTTTAATTTATAATGGGTTTAGACCTGAGAGATTAGGGGTTAACGCATTAAGGGTTAAGAGGTTATCGACATCCAAGTGTTAGGGTTACTTAAGAGTTGGTAGTCTAGATGAAGCAATCATCTTAAGTGAGAGCGAGAAACAAAAACAACAAATCAATGATGAAGCTTGTATAATTCATTAAGATTTTTATGTAATATGTTGAATTTTTTTAGGAAAAGTGTTACTTTTCTTGACATGTAGGAAGAGAGACACTTTGTGAGATACATAGTCACAACCAACAAAAATAACATATTCTTATTTCACCTTCATCATCATGTCATAAACTTCTTTGATTTCACTTGGTGACCATGCGATATTTTAAGTCGAGCAACATTCCCTCTAATCCCTACCCATTAGCCCACCCCTAACCTCTAAACCATTAATCGGCCCTAACGCTTTAATCTAGACTAATGTCTAACCGTTTAGACATTATCCCCCTAATACTTAACACCTTAACCCATTCCCACTAATTAAGCCCTTAAACCCCTAACCCTTAAGCCCTTAACCCTCAACATCTAAACCATTCAACCCTAAACCCTTAATTGATAACTCCTTAACCCCTAAGTCCCATTATCCTCTAAATACACTAGGCCTAAACCCCTAAACTTAACTTAAACCCTAACCTATTAAAACCTAACCCCTTAACCTATTAACCACTAACCCTAACTTATAATTTGAACTTGAACCTTTAATAATTTTAATATTTTAAAGACTTAATTTATTTTGGATTTTGTTTTTGTTAATATGTTTCAAATTTAAATATTTATTAATAAAAAGTTATAAATTTTAATTATACAAATAACTCTCTCTCTCTCTCTCTCTCTCGTCTCTCTCTTCTCTCTCTATTATATATATATATATATATATTATATATATATATTATATATATATATAATATATATTCAAAATTAATTATTTTTTATTATTTAGAAAATGTTTATTTTAATGTAACTTTTATTAAAAAATTTATTAAATCTTAAAATTAAAAGTCCAAGCGTTAGGGATACTTAGTTGTTGGTAGTCTAGATGGATCGACTTAGGTGAGAGCGAGAAACAAAAACAACAAATCAATGATGAAGCTTGTGCAATTTATCAAGATGTTTATGAAATATGTTAAATTATTTTCGGAAAATGTTACTTTTCTTAACATGTATAAGGAGAGACACTTTGTAAGATATATAGCGAAAACTAGCAATAATAACCTATTCTTATATCACCTTCATCTCTCGCTCAAAAGATAACTCATACCATATGACCAGAAAGAAAGTTGACAACAACATTAGTTAAAAACCCACTTAAAAATAATTAAAGCTAACGCATACACACACACACATATGTATAGGCACACACACACCCACCAGTAACCCACCCTTAGATAACCTCTAAACTATTAATCCCTAACCGCTTAAATCATATCCCACTAATCCTTAACACCTTATCACCATTAATATGAATTAATCACTAAAACACCTACCCCTTAAGCCCAAACCCTTAACCAATAACCCCTTACCCCCTAAGCCCCTAGAATATTAACCCATAAGTTCACCTAACCCCTTAATCCCTAACCATAAACCCCTAATTTACATTAAAAAATATGTAATATAAACACATTTATTGAATAACTTACTAAGGGACAATATTCATGCATGCCTTCAAGGTGTACAAATTCTTTACAATGTTGTATAGTTTTTATTATTAAAACTCTCCTCCTATTGTAGCCCCTACATTTGGTAGAAGGACTAAAACATTTTCCATCACCCATTTTTCCTTACCAAACCTTCAATATTGATATCTTCAAAATTCAATCACAGTTTAACTATTTTTTATGCAATTTATAATGCCCTTAAATATAATAAACAAAATTCGTCAAGGTTTTGTCGTCCAAAGATTATGGAGATATTTTGTATAACAAACAAAAAAATTGACCTCCTCCACCGTTGGTATTCCGACATTGTTATGTTTGACCTGGTAAGACATCAGGAAGCTAACACATGTAACATACACGTCAGATATCCAACATGTATAAGAATGCATCGAATATATGGTGAGCACGTTGGATATCTGATGCCTTTATTCACAATATTAGATATCCAACTTTTATTAGGGATTTAAAAAAAAATATAAAAAATCTAAATAAAATCTGACATTGTGATTGATTTTATCAGAATTATCAAAATGAAGCATCTGATTTTTTTGCCCATATCTAATAGTGTAACCACTTAGTGGACCCTATTCCATGAGTATGGTCACATGGCATTCCTTATCCTCCTTGAGTACTTCCTTGTATACCTAACATTACATAATCCTAGATAGATATAATACAACCACCACACCGTGCACCTAGTCATCAGAAATGCATCACCTCTACAATGCAAATTTGTTTATTTTGACAATACATTATCATGGACTAACTACACTAGAAATTAACATGACCAACATGAACATGCGACCATAAATTGTAGGTTTTATTTCATTTTGGTAGTGTATTGATGTAAATTATGAACTTTATTAAGGTGTGGCATGTCCTCATTTCGTTTATCATCATAATTTAATAAATATAATGCGATAAAAAAACCCATTTAGTATGTTGCTTTAAAAGATGTGCAATATGGTGCATTACATGAAATTATGCATTATGGGCAGTGTTCTCTATGCATGCATCATGCTGATGCACAAAAATGGTTTTGGCTATATTTGTGACAACTTTTCTTTAAAAAATAAGAAATTATCTATGGAAATTGTCATTAAAAAAATTGTAAATAAGGGGATAACAAATGAAGTACTCGTTGTTGTCTTTTTAGTGGAGGTATGATTGGTCATCAAAAACAAAAAAATAAAGTTGCATAGATTGTGAAACCAAAATTGAAATAAAATCCATTTGGATGAATATTATTGAGCAAATTGTACAATTAAGAAGGGACATCCACTCAAGATTACAGGGCACACATACATGAGTGCTTAATGGGCACAAAAACACAAGTTTGATGGTACAAATTCAGAAATTGATAAATTGAGAAACCACAATATGTCCAATTTACAAACGCATTATTGTATTCATAGAATTATAACACATCCTTAGCCTATTTGTTTTTAATGATGCTTTTTTTTATTTTTAAATCTTTAAAAAAAAATCAATGCACATACAAATAGTGATACATATGTGTATTGATACACATAGCATACTAATGCATTCAATAGTAAGAATAAAACCCAAGTTAAAACATCTACTAAAACCTCCCCTTACCCACCTCTGTTTAAAAATCCCACTAAAAGTTGAATAAAGAGAGTTGCATCCATGAAAACTTGTGTTAAACCTTTCTTTCCTTGCAATAATGTGTAAAACATATTTTTAATTAGAGTACCTAAATGATTTACTGTAGTGATTATTCATTAAATGGACGTAGCATGTCAACACATTCAAGAGATCCAATCTTGAAAAACATCTTTGAATGTTAGTTCTGGGGTAGAAGAAGATTACTTGCTTTTATAAAATATTTAAAAGGAAAGATATGTGTGGACTTCTTTCCGATTTATGGAATAGCTACATTGAAAATTTTTCATGAGTATATTATAAAAGCTACAAAGATATCACAAATATAGGTAAGGTTCATTATGTGATACCCTTCATAAAAGATGGAAGTATCATTACAATGAAAAATGGATAATGTGACTATAAATCAAAATAAGTAGCAATGATATTGATATTACGTAAAACTTGAATCTCTTTTTCCTAACTAATTTCTATAATCTTCTTTGTTGGTTTTAACCTTGTATAATTAATTGTTGCAAACATATTCTTAATAAAATAGAAATGATGCAATGGAAACACACATATATTAGAGATTTTATCTTCGAAACCCAAGCCCAGTGAACTAGCAAGAATTTTCAATATATATCTTGTAGAATCCATGAACCATTAATCCATTTACCTTGGATTACAATAAAAATGTAGTTCCTTAACTAAAACTACAAAACCATCATTCACCACAAAATTGATTTTAGCAAAAAACAATGTGTTGAAAACTTCTAAAAACAGATGCAAAAAACTCCCCTTTTTTCTAGGTGCATTTTTGCCCTTTGTTGTGCATCACACATTTCAACAACGCATGAGGTAGTCATGCAAAGAATATAAACCATACCTAACATTCTTCCTTCTTGAAAGTATATTTTATCTTAACTAGGCTTTGCACCTTTTTCATATTCTCCTTTTTTTTCTTTTCAAATATGGGGTTAAAGCAAAAGACTTGATAACTAAATAATCATGCCAATTATTCTTTTACCAAACATTGTGAAAAATATATGGAAATCAATTTGTAAGGATATCAAACATGAAGATAGAGAACTTGATTTAAGGCTTACAATATGACAAGAGATCATCAAAACACGACAACAAAAGGCCACTATGGTATGAAACAAGGCCTCGTCGCTAGCATTTCCTACCGCTTAGTTTAATCGTTGAAATTTGAAAAACTAGCTCCCACATTTGAACAAGGGCTATAGCGATCTAGTTTAAATATAATTAAATTAAAATATAAAACAATAAAAACACAATTGAAGCCAAAAGAAAAACGTGTTCTAAAATTAACTATTTAAAATATTTTTTTAAATATAACAGAAAAGATGAGATATATGATTATTATACAATAATATGATAATGTATTTTCTATTAATATATATATAATATATATATTATAAGACATTAATAAATCAAATATACAAAATACATAAACCTATAAAGGCTAAATTACAAAGCCCGTGAAAATTATTTTGAAGTTAAATCTGAGTAAACTTGTAAAAATAAACTTATAATTTTTTGAATTAGGCTTTATACGTTAGGCTTTATTACATCTGGAGAAGTTAAATATGAATGAAACCCTAGCAAAAGAATTTGTCTCATCGATCACCCACCAAAATTTAATTATTCAAGTTAGAATGGCTAGTAGAGGAATGTTCCAAGCGATTGTCCCTTGAAGTTGTTACCTGCCATGAATTACACCTCATTAAAGGTAACCTAGATAGTGAAGTACAATTTTATTATAACCTAGATAGATTTGGTTAGGCGAATAAGTACAAACGTGGAACATAATTTAACCAAGTAAAGAATGTGGATAGTACATCAATAAACCATGTATTAATTTACGTATTAATTTTTGTGGGGATGGTGAGTATCTACATGTTACTGGGAATGAGATGATGGTAAGAAAATTTTAAAAAATAATATAAATTGTCTGGAAACACTGGTATCAACCAAAACAACGAAATCACATAAATAAAATATTGAAATAATCCTGCCATCGTTCATGAACATTGGAGTTGACGGTTCCAACTCACGCTGGTGGAGTATAAGCCTACAATGATGACTCAATAAGAAAAGAGTCTAGCCAAGCAATCACAGCTTAAAAATTTAGATTTAAAATAATCCTTTAAAGTTAACATTATACATGCACTTTTAATTTTTTGGTCAAATGAAAATAAGTTAAAGTCGACGCATTTACCAAACGCGTTATATCCCATCATGTGGCAGGAATAATAATGAAAAAGTTGAATTATTATTTCAAAATTTGTCTTGATACATTTTAAATTAATTATAATATTTTTGTTCATATCATTTTATTTCTATCATTGAGATCGAAATTGTAAACCATAAGAAGAGCATTATATATTTTTATGGGCAATCAAGGAAAATTTAAAATAAACAGATTTATATATTATAAGTTTAGTAGTAAAAGGCATGGAACTATAGTAATCAGAATCTTCCGATAAGCATTAGTTGGCCCATAATTAACCTAAAGTTTTTAGGTTTTTAGTCCATGTATGTTTTTTGTTATGTACTTTTTACGGTTCAATAGATTTCACCATCTTATTTGGCTTTTTCCCGAGGCGGGGAGGCCAAAACCATAGGTTAGGTTGGTCGATTTAATTTCTATTTTGATACTGCTAAATTAATGCTAGCATTAATTTAAAACATTATATGTTATGTGAATGTTTTGCAAAGCCAAGCAAAGTGTTTAATCGGTTGGGTGGGTGTCTAAGTCATTTACAGTGGCTGAAGTTGCCACCTATGAATGCATGTTTCTTCTATGTCTAAGTGGTGTCTATGGAAGACGGAAGCTAGCGAGAACTAGAGCATTGAACTAGAGGATTTTATAGATGGCGAAGCGAGTGAGAACGAGAGGATAATACCTATGTTTCTTAGTTGTGTTTCTTCAGGAGGAAAATCGACTGAGGGAACAAGAGAGAACATGTAACACCCTTCGGGATAAATGTGCATATAAACAACATAATAGGAATAGAAATACAATAAATATATCATCCATCAAAATCCATATATACATTACCACATTTGCACATGAAAATCAAGGGAATGAATTTTTCATTAATAAATGCAATGAACCAACCAGTGATGGGACTACCACATTCCACCCAACCATAGATTGGTTGAGCTAAGTCTCCCTTCATTCAATCACGCTCATGCCATATTCCAAACATGAATGTGGGACTCATAGAACACATCAAAAAACATCAATCAATGTGCATGCCACCAGAGTTCTCTACCTACACTGTGAGGAATTTGAGTGCCTCCTAGTCTTTCTAGATTTACCGTGCATTCACAGTCTGGTCCAGGGATCACTAGGCCCTACACTGAGCTTTATAACATATCTCATTATGGTATTTACAATAACCACATATACACATACACATATGTACATTTTCTCAACCAACAAATAAAATAATATGATGTTTGCATCCACAACAAGGGAATCAAGAGGCTCACACCTCCACCCTCAAAGTAATTGCAACATCCACCTCCTTCCCAGGAAGTCCAAAAACCATTGCCAAGTCAAATTTGTATCTAATGTCCAGTGATATAATCTTGTGCCACTTGTCCTCTAAGCGAACAGTTACCAGCTCATTGTTCCAGGGCGCACTCACAATGTGCCTCTGATTCCATATGGAAATGCTAATGACCAAAACAAATCCATCCGTGCCCTTCCCTTCTCTACTACACAATCCCTCAGGAATCTAGTCACCCCTTCCCAGTACTCACACACCTTCCAAGTTCCACTGACACCCCCATCCCGGGCAATCCATCCCTTGGCAAGGCTTCCTCGCATCAAAAGATACCAAAACCAAGGCATATACCTACCTCAACACATCATACCGTTCATAGCATGCTCATGGAAATCGATGGACACAATTTGGTACCAACATACCACTACATGTTCCAATTTATCTTGTTGCTACTGCCAATTCTTGTAGTCTATTTCAACCACCAAACTAAGAATTTCATGCATTCATGTACCAAGCACATAACTCCCATTAGATTTAAAATAAATTGAAATAGATTCACATCATACCTTATTGGTAGCTCGTCAATAAGGTACGTTTGCAATCCTTTTTTCTTCCTGTCACAAGAAGTCAAACTAGCATATTTGACCAAAACATGTATAAAAATATCACATCAGGTTAGCTCAAAACATAACCATCAAAGTCATAAATCACATGTAACCATCATAAACCAAAATCATAGATCCCATATAAGCATCATATACCATAGTCATAAATCGCATGCATAATAAAACTAAAATAAAATGCTGATACTTATCCTTTCATGAATCCTTAGCTTCTACTTTTGTCTTTATTATGTACGCACTATGGATCAGTTGCTATACCCACAAAACACCTAGTGCCTTCTTCTCAACCATATGCATAAACACATAGTGTGCATCACACACGTACAACGACACGCCATACCACACCATGAAATACATGCATCAACACCTGACATACAACACATACACCTACACCCAGTGTATACAATACAATGCATCCATCTATACCCGATGTGAAATACCACCCAATACATGTACCTACTCAATGTACAACACAACAAGTACACACACCGCAATACCGCGACTACATGATGCACATACATAATATCTCATACCCATTACACAACATGTATGACATGCACACAATACCACACGTACACCAATACAATATGTACAACATGTACATAGTACTACCAGTACACTATACCACCTGCACAACGTGTGTACAACATCACATGTAAATGGCACCACCTGCACAACATGTACACAATTCCACATGTACACTACAACACTATACAATGCGTACACAATACCAAATGTACACAATACCACACGCATGACATGTACACAACACCAAATGTATACAACACCACATGCACGACATGTACATAGCACCACATGCACACATCACCACTTGTACAATATGTACACAACACACGCACGCAATACCACTTGTACAATCATGCACACCACACCATATGTACATAGTACCAATGTACCACATTCACGCAACACCACTTGTACATAGCACTGCATATCCAACACGTACATAACATCATCTATACACAACACTACATATCCAACATGCGCATAGCACCATATGCACACACACCGCATATCCATCATGCACACAGTACAATATGTACACAATACTGCATATATAACATGTACATAGCACCATCTATACCTAGTATTGAATATGTAACATTCATACAACACAATATGTACCATTTTGTACATAACATTGCATAAACAACATGGACACACACTATATATACACAACACCACATGTGCACACATCATAGATGAAACATGTACAACATATACAACATATGCTCAACAATAGTACCACACATCCAAAACCACATTGTCCTTACCAAGAAACCTTGCTTCTGGTATCTCATCCATGCTTATCCTAGTATGTTGCAGACCACACTACTTTCACTTTGTTGATGTATCCTTCAACATTACCTGTCATAACATAAAAATAAGCATTATAAAAGTATACAATATCAAATCATATCCACATGGTATTGACCTTGTATATTTGTCGTGAAACTCTTCCCAATTTATTCCTCGTAAGACTAGGAACCTCTTCATGTTGTTCTCTTGCATAAGCAATCATTCCTCGACAACAATGATCCCTGACAACCCTATCATATAGTAACATATATGCATAGATACATACATACGTATATAAATGTTATCATAAAGCAATCATGATATTGTCAAACAACGGCATACATACATGCATATATAATCATTAGCATAAAACAATCATGGTCATGTCAGACAATGAAATTCATACATATATATTTTGTATACATATATAAACATAACAAAATCATGATCATAACATAATCACCAGATAACATAAGGTCTAAGTTAAGAGAACTTCCTTATTTATGCAACACATGCACAACATTGAAAACAATAGTTCCCAACATAGCCAAGGCATATGACGCCTCAAATCCATTTACTTTACCTTTTCATGTCACCTTC
>APFE030284409.1:35303-74688 GCA_000404065.3 Pinus taeda
GGCAAGACAAGAAACAAACAATAAGAAGACCATAAAAACCAATAACAACATGAACCTGCAAACAAAGTGATATGGCCATACAATAGACATAAAAAAAAGTCGTAAATCAAGCTCAACAATTCATAAAAGACCAAAATCACAAGACTATCAACAAACACCATGACTCAATCCCCATGGTTCCCAGGGAAAGCTCAACCCGAGCCTTCTTCAAGATTTCATGGCAACCTCTCTTGCCATGCAACTCCCTGCATCATGCTCACACATGTCAACCACATGTTTTGAATATCAATATAATCATATCTATCCATTTGAAATCAAATCTTACAAACAATCATGCCATAATCCAGAATTAACTCATAGTCATTATACATAATGCTACAACTATCACATACTAAACTCAAGTACATATCAATTGTACCAACACATATATTTTAGTACAATCATCTTAAAACAAGATCATTTGAACACATATTCATATTATGCAATCCATCAAATGTTCATACCATATTAAATAAATCAACTAGATGACATAATCAACAGTCAAGCACCAAATATATGACATAAGCAACTGATACATTAATGTATCTTAGGGGAGGTGATCTTGTCTGCACAATCAATCTAGTTAGCACGATATAAATTTACAACATAGTAGCTCATGCACCTAAGATCATGATATCCATAAAAATATCTAATCAACATATTCACATCGTAAACTCATACACATATGCAAAGTCAATCTGGATTAGTATGACACCATCTCACAAATATGTCAGTTTATACCTAAATATCTCAACCATAACCATCTGCATAGGTCAAACCAGGTTAACACAATATATATAACATCAACATATTCAAGGCAATGAACATAACCATCACACATATGATCAATCCAAATTATAACATCAATATCTCAATTAAATGACCCTAATCATCAATTTAATAGCATATAACAACAATAAGCTCTATATCATGCTCATCCACAACATAAAACTGAATCATCAAGTTAACTGTCATATAACAATCAACAAGTTAACCTATAATATACTCATCAACAACATATAGCATAATCATTGGGTTATCTAATATAAAACAACAATAGCAATGGATACAACTACAAGTTACTATTATTCTTGACTATCTGACATGTGCATATAACTACACTAATTAACCAACATCTATCATGAATGTAACCATAACATCAAAAGACATGTACATAAACCTAATTTATATAAAATCCTTAACTTACATACCTGCATGTCGAACATACAATACCTGTATGATGATCTCCTCTTATCCCAAAGTTTAATGTTGCAACCTCATTATAATTATCCGCATCTCCTACTCTATCTCAGCTAACACATTAGCATCATAACATCCAATAGCACCATGATGACCTAAATTGCATACAATGACTTCACAAGGCATGTTTTACCTACTATACATGCATAATCATAACCAAGACCATACATGCATAACAACTGCATATACACACATAATAATCAGTACCAAACCATATATGCATCATTCTAGCTAGAGTCCAATCATCAATGCATGACCATATCAAGTACAAAAACAATGACCTCGTGCATGACATAAACCATTACTCCATTGTACGCATTGTCGCATGTAACCAACAATATGCATAAGCAATGTCAAATCAACTACACCTATGCATAAACACATGTAGTCGAACATAAGTGATCAATTCTTGTAATCAACCTACAAGACTGATACATGTAATCAAAATATTCAAACATGTAACCTAACATACAAGGATGTAAGTAGGTATCATGAAATCAACATGTAAGCGACATATAATTCATATGCAGTCAATCACATGTTCCAAAAATTAAGACATTGTGTCTATTAATTTGAAATCAGCTTTCACCAATACTAACAACATATAAGCATTCCCCCTTACTATCCATGGTCTACACTAAGGTAGAAGGAGGAAGCTACTATAATGGCCCAATCTCCAATGTCCAATTATGGAAATGGGACCTCCAAAGATCTACTAAATTTAACCACACTTGAAAAGAAATTGATCTTTATTTCTCATACATTTGTATGATATTAATTCAAAACATTACACGTATTCCACTTGTAACATAATAATTAAAAACATGCCACTTTTCCATTTCCTTACATGCAAATTTCAAATTCTTTGCATGCAAATAGGCATAAATCAGCTGCATCCATATTATCATACTACAATACTATCCCATCCAAAAAATAAATAAAAAATAACATTTTCGAATTGAGGCTTCTGTGATCCATATCGTTTAAGAGAGAATTTTTTCGGCGTAAATCACATGATATTTACGTCGAAAAAATTCTCTCTTCAATAACATTTTCTTCAAAAAATTACCATACTTCTACATTTTCTTCAAACAACTATTATACTATTACATTTGCATGTAAGCATTTCTTCAAACACTTTACATGCAAACTAATATAGAAAACTATTTGCATACAAGTAAGCATATATCAACTACAGGCTACAACAAAACTATTACACATCAATATTATTCCCAACCACAAACAACATACTCATTGTGGCATTTTGTCAAACAATTTGTATGCAATTAATCATTGAACCATTTAAGCATTTCATCAAACACTTTTCATGCAAACTAATATAGTGAATGATTCAATGCATATATCCTAAACTGTAGTAGTACAAGTTATGGGAACTTAACCATATGATCAGTGGTATTTTCCCTCACTATGGTTCATGTTTCAACTTCTGAGATTTCTTAGATGAAACGTTATAACAAAATACCAACATAATCCTATTTGGTGCACAATTCTAGGAGTATCCATAAATCTCGACTTCCATTGGTCATATATCTTAAAACATATTGAATAAATGTCTAAAATTTTCATCAAAATATCAGTGGGATTTCCCCTCATTTTGGAAAACATTTTATCTCTTGAAAGTGCCCAAAATAAAATTTATAAAAGAAATGTCAGCGTGACCTGTTTGAGGCCTGATTTTAGGAGCATTCAGAAGGCTCGACTCCCTCTACTCATATCTCCTAAAATATTGCGACCTAATCTATTAAATTTCTATCACATAATCATTGGTATGTCCCCTCAATGTGGACAAGTTTTTAGTTTCTGAAAACCTACAGAAGATGAGTCATTTCATAAATTCCAACATGACCTATTTAAAGGTGCATTCAAGAAGGTCATCTTCCTTAGATCATAATTCCTAAAGTATTGTGAACCAATATCTGAACTTTTTACCACATTATTAGTGCGGTTTACCTTTAATATGGACAAATTTTCAACTTCTAATCTGCCACAGAAGAAAAGTTATAACATATATGACAGAAAGGTCTAAAATTTAACCTTTGTTCTTCATTTCACCTATGATAGAGCCCATATAGTCCATGTGTTTGAACCATGCTCTGATACCATTCTGTAACACCCTTATGGGTAAATGTGCATATAAACAACATAATAGGAACAAAAATACAATAAACATATCAACCATCAAAATCCATATATACATTAGTACGTTTGCACATGAAAATCAAGCGAATGAATTTTTCATTAATAAATACAATGAACCAACTGGTGATGGTACTACCACGTTCCACCCGACCATAGATTGGCTAATCCAAGTCTCTCTTCATCCAATCACCCCTGTTCCATATTCCAAGCATGAATGTAGGACTCATAGAACACATCAAAAAACACCAATCAATGTGGATTCCACTGGATTTCTCTGCCTACACTGCGAGGAATTTGAGTGCCTCCTAGTCTCTTAGGCTTTACCGTGCATCTGCAGTCTGATCCAGGGATAACTAGGCCCTACACCGAGACATACTCTCCAAGCTTTATCATGCATTCCATCCTGTAATCACTAGGCCTAATGGAGATAAAATCCACCTCTTGGCTTTATTGTATATCCTGCCATTCACCGACAAGGATTCCAAGGCCCACCAAGGCACACAATCTGGCTTTACCGCAACCCACATTCTAGTTCAAGGGTTACTAGGCCAGTGGCTTCATGCATCCTCATTCCGGTTCAGGGACCAATACCACCATGTTTTTGCCAATTCTGAGATCCACCCCACTCAGCTTTGAATCCAATCTGTCCATCCCCCACAAAACGCATGAGAGAACCCATCTCATCAAAGCTATCAGGAAATGGCAAGGCTAGGATGAAAATATTGTCACACCTAGAAAAGCCCATGCCATGGTAGAAAATAAACACATACAATCCCATGCACGCCAACTCTAGAAAAGAAAATACACATGCAAGTTGATACCTTCAATGAAGCCTATTGTAGTTGCTTGATCCTGCCTTTCCCTGCTTGATCTTTGCTTCCTCTTGCCTTCTTTGCCTTTCTTGCTCCAACGCCAAAGTTCCCAAAGAAAACTCTAAGTGTCCAAGAGTATGAGAGAGAGAGAGAGAGAATAATGAGAGAGCTCCAAAGCTAAACTGACCAAGTCCTACCCACTGATCCTTAGAAGTCTTTTTATTAATGAGGCATATAATTTCTTCATTTTCCATTATGTTCCTTCAATTTCCTCCTCACATGCAACATGTGACCTTTCACCTTCCTTTTCTCCTAATTTCCATTATTTTCATAAATAAATGTGCCAAAATACCTTTTTACCTCTTTAATTCCTTAGCCATTTACTTTTCCAATTTCCTTAGCCATAAACAACCAAATGAACACCCCCTAGGATGTCTTTTGCCACCATTCAACTTGGAATATGTGTCCCATCATCCGTGGTATTTATATATTTTTACATGGAATTTTTATTAGGGTTGTTAAAAAACAAGAGAGATCTAGAACCAGGATTGAGGGAACAAGAGAGATCTGGAACTAGGAGAAGCCAGGTTTTGTGTTTCTTCAGGTTTTGTGTCTCTAAAGAACCTCTTTAGGTTTTGTGTTTCTTCAGGTTCTTCGGGAGGAAAACCAATCAAGGGAACAAGAGAGATCTGGAGCTATGTTTCTTCAGGTTTTACCATCCATCATTGCTGCCCTTGTAACCCTACCTTTTGGGCTCCCTTGGGGGAGCAGAGGAGCAGAGGTCCAATTCAAAACAAACTACATGCTCTGGAAGTTTAGCTCTTAGTTTAGCTCTCTCTGGTTTTCCAGTCAGTCTTCTTAACTAGGTGAATCAAAGTGAGTCTTCTTAACACGGGGACTTCACTCAATGAAACTCTGACATAGCATGTGTGTTCATAGCATACTAAACAATACCCTTAATTTCACTACATATTGGAAAATACCTTTGAAAATCACATTATTTAACCCCCTACCCATCCGAACCCAATACACCTTCCCAATTTAAAAAACCCCTACTCTTAGTATATATTGTAGGTATCCATTTTTTCATTAACATTTTTTACACCCCATTATACTTTTTCATTAACTTTGAGCTCCATTTTTATACCTACCAATAAATAAACCCCTTACCCCCTATTATATGCTTAATATATTATGTCATTTTTTCCTCAATATATATCCCCCAATATTAATGAATGTGGTATGGTATTTCTTCCCCAGTGAAGCCCATGTGCTTCTTAACCAGGCAAATCAAAGTGAGTTTGGTATGATTTCCTCCTCGCTCACAATAAGGCTTGGAACCTACTAGGCTGTATCGAGCCTTCAGATGTCATCGTCTGCAACAGAGAATGGTAGGAGGTATGTTAGTGCATGTGCATTTGTGTGGTTTAATGAAAACAACAAATATGCATACGAAATTCAAATGTAAGTATAATTACCTTTCTCTGCGGCTTCTGTAGCATACTATAGTCACACCAGCAACATAGGCCAGTGACCGAAATGATGACCTCGTAGACTTGCAGAAGAAAAGATGCACCCAAACACTAAGTTCGATTGGTCATCCGAGGGTTCATCTTCATTTTTGTGTAGGCTACCCTTCTTCAAAAGCTTCACAGGCTACCTACCATTAGTCTTCCTAGGATTGCCAAGAGGGGTTTACTGTAAAAAAAAAAAGGGTCCTGGTTCTTCTTTTCTTTCTCTAGCTCTGCGAAACAATAGTGTTCGAATGAATAGGGAAAGAAAGGAGGATGGAAGATACCAAAGGCAGCAATTAGCTTTCTTATCTTAGCAAGGATCGTGCTCCAGCAGGGTTTATCTTTACAGGCAGACAAGGGCGAGCAACCAACGATAAAGGGTGGTAAATTGGGAAAGAAGAGAACTCAGAGAGTGAGAGGGCTTTAGATCACCTCTGGTACTAGAATAATAGGATACATTGAAATGGGATATGAAATTAATACTACATTGATCTATGGCAGGCGTAATACCTTCAACGAAGAAGGCCTGGGATCAGCTAACGTCCCCAACTTTGAGGCATATATTTGAGCGAGCTAAGGAAATTTATTTGATCTTTTACCACAGAAGAACTACATTCCTTTGTCCTTGATGTTGCTAATTAGAATGCTGGGATAGATGCTATAGCTCTTTGAGCACGTCCTTCATCAACCCATAAATCCCTAAATCTGGGCATTTGAATCAGGATCAGTTCTTGTGACACTTGCGATGACCAACTTGGGAATCATTTCCTGTGACACCTATGATGCATGCATGGTCAGCGTCAGCGCGGTCTAATTTTAATTTAATTTTACTCTATTTATTATTATTATTTTAATTATAACTTTCACGTACATTGTATCTCTTCAAATGTATTCAAATGTAATTTAGGTGCATAGCAGTATTCTGATCTCAATCAAGAGGTGGATAAACGCAACAATCAATCAGTTATCTAAGCTACTAGTGTCAAATGCTTTTTTCTTGTGAGTCATGGAGTCCAAAGAGAATAAGCCTATGATTGCAGAGGATTTCAATAAAGCTATGGTTGAAATGATACGAGGATCGGTTTTCTTAGTAAATTCATGTTCATGATTCGATGTGATTTAAGAGATCTCAAAGTCACTACTCAGATAGACGTCCACAAAGAAATATGCACTTCATTGTGCTCGATTTTCCTTGCAATTCTCTTCGTTTCTTTTAAAATCAAATTCAGAAGTTAAAAATAAATGTAGTTGGGGAAAAACAAAATTGTGCAATGTGCTGAGTTATAAATCAAGGAATTAAAAGAAAGTTCTTTGAAACAACTCGCTCTCTTTGGTATTTCTTTCACTATCTTAAAGCGTAGTGAACCTAATAGCCTTAGACAGCCTTGCTTACAGAACCAGATAGCCTTAGACAACCTTGCTTACTGAATCAGACAACCTTAGACAACCTTACTTTTAACAGATATGCAGAGATGACAAAATGCAATTTGCAAACAAATAATGAGATGAAAAAACGCAATTTGCAAATAGATAATGACAACAAAATTTGCAAAAACATAAATAGGGTGAAAATGATAGCAATATACCTCTTAAAACCCAAATGGTTCATTATCTGTGTTGTTGGAAGCTGAATGTTCACTCACCTTATTGAATAAGGTCTACCACTTAATCCCTAATTTTTCAGTTACCGCACAATAGTATTTAGATATATTTAAATATATTTTGAACTGGTTTATATTAGATAACTGATTTACATATTATTGCATTCACTAACATGCTTATTTGATATATGTGACATGCAGTGAGGCAACTGCAACCATTCTTAAAGGAGAAAATGTTATAGGGTTCAAGCCATCGTCGACTGTTGCCAAATTTTCATCTCATGGTCCCAATAAAATAACTAAAAACATTCTCAATATTTTCAAGGTAAATCAGTGGATTCTGAAATTTTTTGTAAATCAATGGATTCCTAAATTTCTTGCAAAAATTAGCGGATTATGAAATTTCTTGCAAAAATCTCCCCTTTTTCAGAGTTTATCAGGTTGCCAAGTTGCCATGTTGCCCTCGCCCATTAACTATATCAACTCCAATTGCATTGGAGCCAGAAACCCTGGTTCTATTTTCCTAATAGTTGGTCTTTTGGTTTTGTAGTATTGCTTTTGTTTTCATGGTATTTTTCTTCTACATTTTGTTGTCTTCTTTTTTGAGGGGATGTGGAACAATGTCTATCACAGTGCTACAATACATGCAAATGCACTCATGCATGCTCAAACTATTGTAGACACATTCCTGAGAAAAATGTAGTCGTACGCCTTTCCTTTTGAAGTTGTTTCGCTCACCTAGTTATTGCATTTTTTTATATATTATTGTAATCATCTAGAATTCTAACTTCTAGATTTAGGGCTTATCATGTTTTTGTAAATTGAGATGATGCTTTTCAAAGTGACACATGGCAACGTTTTTTGGGGGCCTTGCTATGGGATTCATAAACAGTTAGTAAATTTCCCTTGTAACTCTCGGTACTAGTCTCTTTATTATGGATGTAGGAAAGCATGGTCTCTTTGTTATGGTTGTAGGAAAGCATTCCACGTTTTTTGGCCAAATGCCACTAGCTCTATCTATAGAATCTAGTTGAAGCAATGACTGATTGGTTTCTTTGTTCTCTAAAATTTGCTTTACTTACCTGTAAGTCTTTATCAAGTCAAAAGAGAAGAGTGGTCCTCTTATGTACGTAATATCGTGATGCCCAAAATAGGGAAAAAGCTGGCAGGATCAACTAGATCTCCACATCGAGTACAAAGCAATTAATTGAGCAACCAAGGCAAGGCAGTTTGCAGAATTAAGGCAGAGCAGTTAATAGCAGTTAGCAGAATTCAAGTAGGATAGTTAAGGGCACATTTATACAAGCAGTTAAAGAAAGTTAGGCATTGAAGCCATGCCTACCTTCCAGACCTATTGTTTGTTATTTCTTGTTTGCACCAACTATCCACTTGCAAATTGGCTTCATCAATTATCTTTGGTTTGAACCATATTACTTGATGCCAAATCTAGGGTAGCAATGCTCCCTAGTATTTGATGAACGTTTCTAGGATTTTGAGAGAGACCCCTAGTTGATTGAGCCATAGTGCACTATAGGATGCTTAGAATTTCTTTGAACATTGAGTAATCAATGCCTCTATAGGATGTTTTTGCTAGCCCCGATCTCTTAATTTTGGCTGTAGCTCCATGCCAATTTTGGGGTAGCAATTCTCCCAGGTATTTGATGAATGTTTCCAGGATTTTGAGATAGACCCCTAGTGTTTTGGGTCACTGTTCTACTTGCTGCATCACTCTCCCACCATTGCAGAACATGGCCTTCAAGCTTCAACCAAGAAAAATCAATATTTTGCTTCCCGGTTAGAGCAGGTTAAACATTGGCTAATCAGTGCACTATAGGATGCTTAGTATTGCTTTGAACATTGACTTGTTGTCTAGTCAACACTAAAGATAAGGTGGTAAGGGTGAATATCGCACGCCATACTAAACTATGGTTCCTGGTTGAGTGAATAGGTTGGTAAGGTAAGGGAAAAGCCCCTCCCTATGAGATCATCCAGGTCATGGTATACTTGTGCTAAATATAGCCACCCATAGTAGTGGATTTTGACATCATTTTCATCTACTCTATATAGTCTTTCTTATTTCTATTGACATGAAATTCCCATGATGTGTAGTCGAGGCTACTACCGATATCCCTATTCTTAGTCATTATTTGATTGGCATTGAATCATTCTTTCTCACTGAGTATTCAATCCATTTATGGTAATTTTATGATCTATAAATCATCCTTAACGAACCCATTCATGTTTGAGCATGAATGAATCACTTTCGTGCCATAATCAACTTGTTGGCAATCCACTTTTCCTCTTATGAGAATGGAAAACTAGATTCTTTTCTACAAATGTACTAAGGGTGAATATCACTTGCCATACTAAACTTTGATTCCTGGTTGAGTGAATGGGCTAGTAAGGTAAGGGAAAATCCCCTCCCTAGGATATCATCCAGGTCTTGGTATACTTGTGATAAATATAGCCACCCATAGTGGTGGATTTTGACATCATTTTCATCTACTCTATCTAGTCTTTCTTCTTTCTATTGAAATGATATCCCCATGATGTGTAGCCAAGGCTACTAACAATATCCCTATTCTCACTCATTATTTGATTGGCATTGAATCATTATTTCTCACTGAGTATTCATTCCATTTGTGGTAATTTGATGATCTATAAACCGTCCTTATGAACCCATTCATGTTTCGATCATGATGAATCACTTCATGCCATAATTGACCTATTGCCAATCCAGTTTTCCTCTTATGAGAGTCGAAAAATAGATTCTTTTTTGCAAATGTACACGAGGTAGGGTTTGGGAGTCAGTAGGAGTAGTTGCACCTAGTAGTTTTAGTGTTAGGATTAGACTCCCCAATTAGTTTTTTTTTGGGGGGGGGTAGTGGGATTATTTGGTCATACGATTGGGGATTATTTAAGATACAATTTTGGATTGTGGTATATTAACTCAGTTTCTTCTATTTAGAAACCTTCCTTTCCTGAGGCAGCTTTTTATCGCTTCCTTTCATGCTCAAAATCCTACTCCAATATATTATTCTAATAGGAATATACTTCCAGCAAGCTCAAATTCAGGTCAGGTGATTGGGAGCAGCATGGTGTGAGTGAGCAGGGAAGGCTCCTACTTTCCCATTGGCTTGGACTCTAGAGGTTTGGGGGAACTCTGGCTCTTCTTGCCTTGTTTCTCTTTGCAACACATTAGGGGGCCTTCTAAACTGGGGCTAACCTATGAGGGGCTTATTTTTAGCTCTAGGAGCAGGTCCTACAAAGGAATGAGCAACCTTCCCTTGTTCCACTTTAGTGAGGTCATTAGCCATGGTCTTAAGGGGATTTGTCACTTCTTCTGGTGTCATAGACTTGCTGGCTTTATGGCAGATAGAACTTCAACCAACAACAGCATAGGGTAGGGACTAGCTGCCACGCAGCCCCTCTTGTTTAGTTTAAGTATTCGCGTATTATACATTTTTATGGTCAATCAAGGAAAATTAAAATAATCATATATTTATACATTAGAACTTTATTTAGTTTAAGTATTCGTTCATAATAATTGGTAGGCGATTATGTATTAACTTATTCATAAAATTGATTATTGATTTCTCTTATCAAAGTACAATGGGAGGGGTATGAGAGTGAGAAAACTAGGCATGAACTAGAATACTCCCTTAAGAATGGGCATGTAAATATGGAGAGGATGTGAAATCTATAGCAGTCGACATACATTATATTAAAAAAAAAAATTTAAGTATGAGATGTAGTTTCTTCTAATTAAAATTTTGTACTAGTTTATATTTAATTGCAATCATGTTATTTTTATTTTTTATATGTTTTTAGATTAACTATCTAAATAAAAGTATAAATATGTATAGGTTTTAGAAAATGATGATGATGATGACAATTAAACTTTTAATGATTGTTGATTTGATTTGACTTTTGTATTTAATATTTATTTCATGGGTAACCATAGATCTAAACCAAAAAGTATCAATATATAATTTTTCATGTATCTTGTTATTTTATGAATGTAAATTAGAGTAATTGGACTGTAAGGCCCATTTCAAGGGCAAGCCCCAATTTTGTGATTTAGGATCTCGAACCTTTCAGAGTCAATTTGAGGAATAAAATGATATATTTCGAGTAAAAAATTTGAAAGCATAACTCCTAGCCCCTTGATGTTGTTTTACATACCAAAATATTTCCATTAATGTGAAAATCACCTCAATTAGAGTTCATATGCGAAATTTATGCTCCAACAAGTTGATATAGTCTATTGACCACCATGGTATCAAGTGGAAGCCATGTCAACCTCCATTTCTCCTATAGGTGGAGCTAGTCATGTGTGGTATTTTACAAAGATTCTCGAGAGTCCAAAACCTTAAAGCTAATTTAGGGTTGAGGCATGTAAAAACCACACTAACCTTAAACGACCATTAGGCTATGTTAAATATTAAGCTACTAGGAAGATGAGGAGTTTCATTTATTTAGTATTGATATTGTTCCATATTTGAGTAGAGCATATAGGATTGGGTTATTGAACCATAGCATAGGAGGCAATAGATGTTGTAGCAATTATTCAAGAAATAATGTCTAGGGCTACTCCATAGAGTGTGTTTTTTCTTTGTACTTGTATTTCTTAACTAGGGAAAAGAGAGTAGGCCTCACCATTTAGCTAGGTTTTCTCACATATTAGATTTCACAAGTCACATCTTGTGTTTATTTTGAGTGGATAGTGTGTTCATATTCTTTCTCCTTCATTTTAAATTTATTTAATTCTATAAATTTAAGCATTAAGCTAGTTGTAATAATAAACATAAGATCTAAGATAATAAAGTTCATAATAAAGGATTTAGGTATGTTGTAAGATCTATAATGATGAACTTTTCCAGTGAAATATCCATGGCAATTTATGAATCAAGACGACATTTTTACAAAGAGAACATATTTCACTATGTACTTAAGATTAAAAGTTCTCATGGGGTTAAAGTAAACTACTTGTTACATGGAAAAGAATTGGTTATTGTACATAAACCATTATTAATCTATAGAAAACTTTTCTTTTATCATGTCTACAATGTATTAAGATATATTGATTATTTTCATGAAATGTAAACATTGAGTAATGTCGTATTGTAAATATTAGATTAAATAAATATATTTATTAATGTTCCATAATGTAAATATATTTATTTATCAATGCCATATAATAAATGAAGTTAAATGGATAACAATAAAATGAGGCTAGTCTAAACCCATGAGGATGCTAATATTACACTAAGTATACAAATACGAATATTAATATTATGCAAAATAGACCATTGATACTCTTAACAATGTGATAAGAAAACCCTAAAGGCACTCAAATGGTGTTAATTAGACAATAATGATAATCATAAATATGCTAATGGGAAGTTACAATGGACACTAATGGGAAATTAAGGGCATTAAATAAATCATAACAATAAAATGAGGACAAAACTAAGCTAAAATGATAAGGAGGGGCTAAAAAAAGGATGCTAATGGGACCTTTAAGATGCAATAGAGTTACACTAGAAGATGTCAAAATCTAAAAAATAAAATAATATAAGGCATTGTTTAGAATAAATATTATTTAAGAAAAAGAGACCTTCCCATTGCATCTTATTTTCCATGTCAATTTCACAATTAACCAAAAAAAAATGTACTTAAATAAAATGAAAAATAATGTTATTGTAGTTATGAATATACTAAAAAGAAATACAAAAATTAATGAAATATATTGATAAGTGCATACAAATATAAATATACATATAACCACAATACATTACTCTACATATAGAAAAGATCAATAATTAAGGTATACCACATTATACTAAAATATATTAGAGGTACAATCCATACAATACATGACTCTACATTCAACAAAAGATAAATAATTAAGATATACTACATAATACTAATTATGTTGATAGACATGTCTATTTTGCAATAGGGCTTGTAGAATTTTAATTTAATTATTAATAATTATTAGGTGGGTAGTAGGAATTTACCTCCATTGAATATTCACATCCTATATTTAGTAGTAGTTAGGATGGAGTGTGAAAATTATTTTTGGTCAAAATCATAGACTTTTTTAAAACGGACTTCGCTAAGGTTTTTGCAGATTGGAATCACTATGTAGTTGGTCTATCTTGAACCTTTTGTTCAATATTGATACCGCTCTACATATTTTTGTTGGAATATTTGGATCCTCCTATTCTTTCCTATACAGTGAGATGGCCTCCAATGTGAGGGATCAACCTCTCTCTCATTTCCCCACAACATTTTAGCTTTCAATGATTTGGTTGTGAATAGTCAACCAAGTCCTTGTCCTCACTTTCGTAAATTTGTAAATAAAGTAGATTATATACCATAGATCAATGTTAATTCCAAACCATTGTGAGGCATGGCACTATGTCTAGAAGAATTGGGTTTGGTGGGTTAATTTTCTAGGATTTGTCCCTCCCCACTCTTAATCACTTCTTGGGTGGAAAGAACTAGTGTCTCGTGACAAAAGGGACCTTTTCTTCCTCATTTTGTGTAAAGGGATTGTTTTCTTTCCTATTTGAAGAGAAAGAATATACAAATCTGATTTTCCATAATGGTTCATATTTCATAGGTGCTCAAGGTCTCTACCTCAATCAGTGGAACCTTGAATTTAACCTTGAGAATGGAATCCCATCAATTATTATAGTATGGATGGTGCTACCCTATTTTCATTTCCATTACTAGCATGTTGAAACCTTCTAAAGTATTGGGAATGTGCTAGGAAAACACATCAATTGGGCTAATCCATGTGAGGATTTGCAGGCCTATTCCAAGATCTTGGTAGAGTTTTATTTGGAATAGGGTATTCAAGAAGTAGTGCAACTCAACCTTGATAATTTATTCTTCCTATAAAAGATAGATTATACTAGTTTTCATTCAAGCGAAAAGTGCTCCATGAATATAGCCATTTTGCAATATATTTCTCATATTGATAGAATTAAAAAAATAAAGGCAAATAGGGAGAACAATGGCAACATATGAAGCATCATAAGCAAATAATAATCAAGCAACTGGGGAAAAGGTTTTGGTTGGTCAAGGTGTTTCAAAAAAGGTTCCAACTTCTCCAAAGGCCCCATCAAAAGTTTAGGCACCTTCTTGCTCCAAAGCTCTTGAGGAACATCTTCAAGAAAATAGCTTATTTATGTTAGAGACTCAAAATAAGGATGAGAAAATTAGCTAAAAATCAACTAAGAAGACTAGGTCCATATCGAAGAAGCCCCTAGTTCTAATGATATTGTAGGAGGAATGCTCCCTCTGCAAGATGTTACATTTGAGGAAATAGGGGAATCTAAGGATGAGTAAGTATTTCATTCCCCTCAAATCCCCAAACATTGTCAAGGCCCTTCTTTTCTATACTTGGAAAATGAAAGATATAAAGAGGAAATGATTGTTAGGACCCTACATTGTCCCTTTTTGACCATATATTTTGTTATTATGTCATCCTTTTCCAACCCATATTTAAAGTCCATGTTATTACTTTAATCCATTTTTCCGAAGGTATACAATATTTCATATCATTACTATACGATTAATTTATTTCACATATAATTACATTACCTTCATAGTTAATCGTCAATCAGATAGTTGCTGAAACAGTTTATCATTGCAGTCTACGTTGCTAAAACGGCCTAAAGACTGCAGGGTTATCATTACAGTTTATGTTGCTGAAACTGTTAGAACAATGTGCAAATCTCGTTGCTGAAACAACCCGTGATTTGCATTTTATATTCGACAACAACAAAAGGAGATCATCAAAGGAGATTTTACACTGGCCGTAACAACTACATTCCAAAGTCAGAATTGCCATTACCATTGTAACAACATTTTGTTAATGGAAGAACTGATTACCCTATTTTGGCATATCGGGTTAAAGATAGGATTTATAATGTAATCAATTGTAATAGATGTCTCCTCTTTAAAAAGAGGAGACATCTACAATAGAGGGACGGAGGGATAGACTGCGGGAAGGTCTAGCTAAAGGAAAAGAACTAGAATCTTTTGTAATATGATACATTGACAGATGAATAAAATATTGTTCTGAACATTCCTTTCTAGTTCCTTTTTCTGGGGAATCTTGTGAGAAGGACAGGGCCCACCTTCATCACAAGATTCACCCATTACATTCTTGTAGTGTGTTAAGTGTATTTTTCTATTCATACCTTGTTAGGTTCTATTTACTGAATATTGCTTATGCGTTATTGCTTAAACTCTGTTTTTCAATTGATTGTTGCATTACTTTCCTGAATTCATTCATAGTTAATCAACAAGTGCTTTAATTGATAATTGAGTTTACAAAGTGAGTTTTTGAAGCATAGTAATCAGAAACAGGTGTTGAAGACTCCTTCTTCGGCAATAGGGTTATGTTCTCTGTTACAGCATAACTAGTCCCTTCCTTTGCAGATTGATTTCTTTTACTAGATTGTTCTTTTTAATGTAATTAAGGATTCTTTGATAATTGTCTGCAATAGATTGTTTTTGCTGTAACTCAGAGTAGAGCTTTAGTTTGCTCAAGGAAAGGTGTGATTAGTATATTTATTACTACAACTTTTGGTGCTTTTGAGATTGAGCACATACAGTGTGTAGTTTCCTTTGAAATAAACAGACTTCCCTGGGTTGACAATTCATGTAGCACTTATTTGTTTGAACCAATAAGCAATTAAAGTGAGCAACATATTGGCGCCCTTGCTGGGGAAGGCAATCATAGATTTCAAAAGCATTAATGTTTTTCTTTTAGATGTGTAGAATGCATGAGAGGACGCAAGAAAACTAACCCTACAGGTGGCAAGGGCAAAGGAAGAGGAGGAAGAAAAACCTTTATTGATGAGATTATATCAAAAGTTGAAACTTCTCAGAGGCTAAGCTCTTGAAAGTCAAAGACTCAACATTCTCTTCAAACAAACTACGAAACAGAGGAAGTTGTGGGCCCTGGAAAGGTTGAAGAAATAGTAGAAGATATTGAGGAACCCGTAGAAGATATTGAGGAACCAATAGAAGACATTGAGGAACTAGTTGAAGACATTGGGGGGCCAACATAAAACATTGAAGACCGGGCAAGTGCAATAGGAGAACAACCAATGGAAGGGAACAATGAAGGACTCTTTGGTGGAGGATAGGTAGGAGGAGAGGGAAGAGATGAGAATTCTCTCTCCACCTTGGGATTTCCTATTGGGGATCTTCCCAGAGGGGTAACTCCCATGAAGAATATCCCACCTTTAGCCTTACCTAACTTCCATGGTTTATCTTCTGAAGATCCAGATGAGTTTCTTTTTGAGTTTGATATATTGTGCAAAAGCTATGATTATGTTACTAATGCTTAGAAATTGAAGCCATTTCCAACAACACTAAAAGGAAATGCACTAAGATGGTTTATGAGTTTGGGAGGCCATGTAATCACAACATCGGAACAAATGAAGCAGAAGTTTTTGACCAAATATCAAGACTACTTCTAGATGAGAGAAAAATGGGAGGAACTATTTAAGATGGTCCAAAAGGAGGACGAAAATCTGGAGGACTTTGTGGAAATACTACAATACAATCTGCAAAGATCCAATCATCCCGATGTAAGTAAGGATATTCTTAAAACAATATTATTGAAAGGGGTAAGGGATGATTGTTTAGACATGCTAAATATGCTTGGTAAATGGGACATATCTAAAGAATTATATGATGAAATTGCTAACCTCTGCAAAAGATGTTCAAAAGGAGCTATAAGGAATAGATCAAATAGCAGGGATAATACATATTCAAGAGTTCAAAAATCAGTGAGTGGAGGAGCAACAAGAGCTGAAATAGGTAATTTACTTGAGGAATTCAAAATTGAAATGTTAAGTTCTTTTTCTTCACAAATTGACACTTTGTAGGTTAAGAAGAAACAAGCATAAGCAGAAGCTGTTTTGGTTATCTTCTGCCCCAAATGCAGAGATAAACATCCACTAAGGGAATGCCCATTGGACAAAGTACCAATTTGCACCATTTGTGAGAAGGATCATGAAACACAACAATGCCCTTCTTTACTAGGAATAAAAGCACCATTGCAACCAACCGAAGAGGAAGCTGAAGCAGTCTATTTGCTGACACAGAGAAGGCAATGGAAACCATGATGACAAGGTATGAACTCTAATATGCCATTTACATCTTCTAATCGTTGGAATAATTATCCTTCTTTTAATCAAGCAAACTACCCGCCCTTTAACCAGATGAAATACCTACCCTTCAATCAAATGAATTACCCACCCATGCAACAAACAAACCCTCCCTTTGTAGACCCTGCAATGTGGACTCTTTGGCCTCCACAACAACAATCTTATTTTAATCAATGGAATCCAAACTGGAGAGCTCAACAAATCCTCTTCCCAAATCAATTTCCTCAGTTTCAGTAACCACTCCCTCTACCAGCAGGTGCTCCACCAAATAATCAGACGGTGAGACCCCAGTTGCCTGTACAACCAAACCCTAACCCCAATAATAAAGTTGTGCAAGTCATTGATATTCAGAACTAGCCTATATCCCCTGTTTTCCCTGCGCAGTGTAATGATATTCATTTACGATTTGGGAAAATAGTCGAACCTATTATTGATGATATTACCTCTTTTGATTCTGACAAAGAAGAGACAGAGAGAAATAATTTACCTAATAAGGGTGTTGAAACAGTAGAGCCATCTTCTAATAAGGGTGTTGAAACAGTAGAGCCACCATTCCCTGAGCATTTAGCTTTGACTAAGACACCTAAGCTGCCTGCTTTTAATCTTTTAGGGGAATTACAGAATCTTTATGTTAAAATTCCACTCTTACAAGCACTCAGAGATGTACCAATTTATGCCAAAAAGATGAGAGATATTTGTATTGAGGAACCTGGTAGGAAAGCTAAAGATCCCCTCATAGTTCATGTTATGGGTGATCTATCTGCTTTAAATGTCCAGAAAAGCTCCTCCTGTTAAATATGGTGATCCCGACCATCCTACAATTACAGTAAAAATTGGAAAAACTATTATTTCACGAGTTCTGGTAGATTTAGGTGTTGCTATAAATATTATGACTCTTGAAACTTCACAACTGTTACAGTTGAAGAATGTGATCAGAAAGACACCAACCATTATGGAGTTAGCTGACTTCTCTACAATCAAACTGGAAGGATTCATTGAAGACCTAATCATTTCAGTTGAATCCTGGAATTACCCAACAGACTTTGTGGTATTGCAAACTAAAACAAAGTTGGGGGGATATCCTCTAATTTTTGGAAGACCCTGGATGGCCACAGCCGATGCCTTTATTAGCTGTAGATCAGGTTCAATGACAATTTCTAATGGATGTGAAACTAAGCAGCTTACTCTTTATCCTCATGCCACACCTATGATTAATAATGATAATTCTATATGGTTGGATTATGATGATAATGCTACTCAACCCATTTTGACTATCGGACAAGCTTTAACTCTTAAAGATACCACAGAGGATGAAGTAATTAGTAATTTTATTTATGAACCCTCCTCGATCACTTTTGAAGCATATAATCAGTTGACTACAATTTTGGAATTTGAAACCCAAGAAAAGCTTAAATATGAAAATCTACCTCAAACATCAACTGCTATCTCCTCTAAAAGCATAACAGTAGAAATCGAACCTGACAAAACATTGAACATAAACCCCAATTTAACAGATGCTGAAACACAACAACTAATGAAGTTACTTCGTGAAAATAAGGAGCATTCGCATGGGACTATATAGATATGAAGGGAATATCTCATGAATTATGTACTCATCACATCTATATCAGGGAAGGATGTCGACCAATCTGTCAACCCCAATGGCGAATGAATCCCAATTTGAGGGAAATTCTTAAAGAAGAACTTCAAAAATTGCTTAATGCAGGGTTTATATACCCCATACTTGACAGTGAATGGGTTTCTCCATTGGTGATAGTACCTAAGAAAAATGAGAAATGGAGAGTGTGTGTAGATTATAGAGCCTTAAACAAAGCCACTCAAAAAGATCACTTCCCCTTTCCATTCATTGATCAGGTGTTAGATAGTTTGTCAGGGAAGAAATTATTTTCCTTTTGAGATGGTTTTAGTGGATATAACCAAATCAAAATTGCCCCCCAAGACCAAGACAAGACCACCTTTACTAGTCCCTGGGGAACTTTTGTTTATAGAGTTCTCCCATTTGGACTATGTAATGCTCGAGCAACTTTTCAAAGAGCAGTGATAAAAATCTTTTCAGATATGCTTAATGACTCTATGGAGATATTTATGGATGACTTTGCCCCTTATGGTGTGACTTTTGAAGATGCATTACAAAGCCTTGAGAAAGTACTTAAACGTTGTGTACAAGCTCACCTTTCCCTAAGTACTGAAAAATTTCATATCATGATGAATGAAGGAATTGTACTTGGACACTTTATTTCATTTCAAGGGATTCAGGTAGATCCATCCAAAGTGCAGGTAATTCAGACCCTTCCTATCCCTAGAACACAAACTGATGTGAGAAGTTTTTTAGGACATGTTGGATACTATAGAAGATTTATCAAAAAAATTTCTAAAATAGCTTCTCCTTTGTTTGTGTTACTTATGAGAAAAGTTGAATTCAAGTGGATTGATCTTTGCCAGAAAGCATTTGATGAACTCAAGCATCAGTTATCTATAGCTCCTATTCTAAGGGGATCTGATTGGGAACTTCCCTTTCATATATCTTCTGGTGCTTCGGATACTGCAATTGGAGCTATCTTGGGACAAGAGGAAAACCATCTTCCTTATGCTATCTATTTCATTATTAATAATATGACCCTTACTGAGCTTAATTACACAGTTACTGAGAAGAAATTTTTAGCCGTCATTTATGCTATTAATAAATTTCGAAATTACATTACATTAAAGTGACCAACAATGATAAATGGGTCTAGGTAAGAAAAATCTAGAAAAAAATGTGAAGGAAAGAAAAAGGGGAAATCCATAATGCCAAAGCTAAAAATGAAAGGAGCCCAAAACACAGTCCAATTTCATAGTCTTCATATAGGGTCAATGAAGGACTACTAGAAAAGGAAGTGGACCTATTCAAGTTTAAGGGGGATCCCCAAAAACCATGAGTAAATGATGAAAATAATCTTAGGGAATTAAGGATTAGGGAGTGAAAAAAAAAATAACGTAAGTACGAACTCTGTTAAGGAAATAAATTACCTTATTTCTTCTCCTTTTGGAGACAAAGTTGGGGGAAAATGAAGCCCTCCAAAATAGGAAACCAATATAGAAACCCAGTCAAGTTGTAGTGATAGGGTCATGGGGGGCATCAAGAGGATTGTCCACTCTTTGGTCAAATTCAATGTTTAAGTTTCTTTCAAGAAAAAACCGCAACACTAGCTAGCTATGCATCTTCTTCATTTCCCTAGCAATAAGGTATGTGTCATTATTAATGTTTATGTCCATGTAGCTTATTAGGAAAATAAATTAAATGTTGGAATTATTTAATTAGTAAAGAAACCCTTGAGTTTAGAAGTAAATGTGTAATATGTGGGGACTTCAATGTCACCATTCATGCATGGGAGAAAAAAGGAGTCTTGTTCAAGATCCCTTTCAATAGTGCTTTGAATACCTTTCATAATCTCATGAATTAATCAATTTTCAACCAAATCATGGAAAATACACTTAAAATAGCAGTAGTCTATAACGCGACTTTTTGAAAGTCTTTCCAGCGGATTTCTCCGGTCAAAATCCGGCAGCAATTCATTGGAATCCCAAGTTTGATAGCTATTTTATGCACAATCAATGGCTCCCAGGGGTTTTTCAGGGCGCTGAATCCAAATATGCAGTTAAAAAACCATTTTAACTGCTAAAAATCAAGATTTAACCTCATTTCTTCCGCCAGATTCCGTCACCGGAATCTCCAAAAAGTCGCATTATAGACAACTCCCTTAAAATAA
Source organism: Pinus taeda (assembly GCA_000404065.3). Lineage (NCBI taxonomy): Eukaryota > Viridiplantae > Streptophyta > Pinopsida > Pinales > Pinaceae > Pinus > Pinus taeda. The sequence goes on from APFE030284409.1 coordinate 56,662, forward strand.
CCATAAAATATGCCTACTCATATTGTTGTTAGGCTAGATAGATTCCTTTACATTGGAGAATATCTGCAACACAAATTATTTTTTCTCTTCAAAACTAATGATATTTTTTTTTGGGGGGGGTGGGGGAGGGTGTCCAACCATAAGTTGATCATGATCTCCCTCAATCCTCATGAGGATTATCATCCTATATCCTTCCACTTCAACACCCAATGGACGAGTTCCTAAGTATTTTTTTGATGTAGTTTCTTGGGACTGGAGTAGATGGATCTTTGGATCCTATCTATACATCTAGGAGAAAAAAAAATCCAAACTAGATTTAAATATCGAGTTGAAAGAATCTCATAAGGATTGTGGTGTGAAAATTTCTTGCCACCATCAATGCCTTGAAATCCTACACAACATAATGGAGAATGAGCATATTACATGGGATCTCTTGTTGGAATAATCTCAAGAGTTCAATCAACTTCATAAAGCTCTAAAGGAAGAGGAGTAAATTTGGCAATTGAAATCAAGAACCGTGTAGCTAAAGGTAAGGGACCAAAACACAAAATGTCTCCATCACCAATCTAATATGAGAAAATGGAATAACAATATTAAAACCATTGTGGTAGATGGGGTGACGATAAACTCTTATGGTGGAATAAAGAGGCAACCTATGATAACTTTAACAATTCATATATAGACCCTTAGCTAGGAACTCATTCTGAAAGGGAATAAATTATAGCTCTTATTCCTCTATTTTTATTAAAAGAATATAATGAGCTTCTACTCAATACAATCACAAAGGAAGAAGTTTGGAAGGTGGTTCGCTCAATGGAATTAGATAAAGCCTTGGGTCTGAATGGTTCTTAGCTATTTTTTACTAGTCTTGTTGGCATATCATTAAGAATTATTTATGTCAAAGGGTGGATTTCATTTTCAAGTGACATGATATGGGAGGGGGAATTAACTCATCTTTTATTGTTCCCATCCCAAAAGAGCTTATTCCTTCCTCCTTATTTGTATTTTGTCACGTATCCTTCTGTAATGTCTCTTATAAGGTTATTTCTAAAATCATTGCATGTCACCTCAAGCCTCTTCTTCTTAAACTCGTCTTATAAAATCAAGGTGGTTTTGTGGGAAATCACCAAATTTTTTATAATATCATTTTAGTTCAAGAGGTTATTCATTCAGTCAAACTTAGGGAAGAAAAAGGAATGATTATCAAGCTAGGTATGGTTAATTCCTTACCATCAATTCATTTTTGTGTTAATGAGGTGGTTTGGGTTAGATGAATAGTTTAGAAGTTGGACTGCAACCTTAATATTAGGTGTTTGGTCAATTTAGTGTTTTGAATTGCTCTACATAAATTATCAATCAGGGTATCGTAAACTAATGAAGTGTAGTGCACTATTTGTGCTAGCTAACCCTTCTTACTTCATTGTTTTTGTGTTTTATGTTGTTTTGGGGGTTTTTTTTGGTCTCTTAATTCCTAATGATTTACAATGTAATTATCAGAACTTAAATCTAACTTTTGTAAAGTCGGACCAAAATCTAAAAATTAAAACAAAGCTAATAAAGACTTGGAAGCAAAGCTAAGCAAGAAATGAAAGCAAAGTTTCTATTCCTATTTTACCATTATTTCCAAATCATGAATTAAAACTAAAAGTGAAATTTGCAACTGATATCTAACTAATTACAGAAATAAAACTAAATGAAATACTTAGTTACTCTGCCTCTCAATTTTGGGAGAAAGTCTCCTTGGGATGACATTTGAGGAATTATGTACTTCATTAATCTAAGAGAAAAAAAATACAGAGATGTAGCAATAACTCATTGCATAAATGAAATGTTCAACCACTTAGTTAAGGATGAATTATCAACTTGCAGGGTCTTCCATAAACATTCATTAATACCATGAGTTAGTAGATTAAAAATGAAATGGCAAAGAGAGTAAATGACATTGATCAGTTTAATTAAGAATTTAAATTAGCAAAACAGTGAATGAAGTAACTATTGAATTCTATCTTCTAAGCTACTGATAAAAGTTAGAAAGAGATCAAGCAAATAGAAGCTACTCTAAATTATGAACATTGTTGATAAGAAAATGATGGAAATTGCATTATAAACATTGTTGTAAGAAAATGATTATAAACACTGTGAAAGAGAATGATTAATTTACAGTTAACAAGAAGAAGAAAAGATAAAATGAAATGAAACCTTCTTCAGTGCAGGGGCCCTCTACAACTGATTAGGCTACACTTGCTCAATCAACTCCAAGTAAACTCCTTCAGATTTTCATAAAACATGCGGTCTTGATATTAAAAATAGGGACACAAAATGCCCATAAATTACAGAGTTTAGAACTTCGATTTCTCAATAAAACTATTACTATCACTACTAACTTCTTTAGTCCTTTACATAGGTATTTATAAAAAAAAATATATAACTGTTTGTGGAGAAAAACTTGCTATAACCAAACACGTAGAAGACAGATATGCAGAATTTCTTCGTTGGCTGTTGGAGACATAAATCCAAGACATGGTGGCTGTTGGATTGGGTTGTACAGGTGGTTGTTGGAGTCTGTAGGTACAGGTAGTTGCTTCAAATAATGCTTCCCATCATTGTGAAACATGTTAATTAACCACGAAACAGAGTCTTGTTACCTTCGGTCTTTGCATTTCACTTATCCATTGACCATAGTCTCATGACATCTTCTTTGTCGACCTGGGCTAAGTGAATAGGATAGGGTCCATGTCGTGATGATTTCTAAGCTATCCATGTAGCTAGTTTCTCCTTCTGACACCTGGAACCTATTAGAGCATGAAGGTAGCTGCAGAACAACTGATTAGCTGCAGAATAGGATGTGTTCCATAGCTAATATACAAAAATTTATTCAAACAACAAAACATAAAAGCATAACATGTAAATCACTAAATGTCCTCCTCAAGACAATATATACCGGTCATTGGTGATGAGAATGCATCTTTCTTATGGAAGAAACAAAGAAAAGGAATGAGAAGAGTTGCTAGGGAAAGAGTAATTTTGAGGCTGAACATACCCCCACTGCAAAATCATTGCATGTCCCCATGCAATTTTAAAAAATGTGAACTTCTTTCTCCTATTGCATTTGTTATGACACTTATGCCAACACATCCAATTTCTTTTTCTTACTTCTCTTTGCACTAACTGCCATCCTGGGCTTCTTCATAAGAAGTCTATATTTGAGGTTAATAAGTGTTCTACTCAACTTCCTATTTTTCCTCTTCAGCTTCCAATTTTTCTTGTACCATAATCCCAAGTGCAGCATTGTGTTATCATGAATGGCTCTATCTAGTTTATTATGTTCCCTCAAGGTTTCATTTTCTTTTTGAATGTGCCTGTTGAAAATATCTAACTCAAAGATTTCTTGTTTGAGAGAGCTCATTAGAGGTTCTTGTGGATTGACAGGCTTCTCTAAATTGGTTGAGGATCCTAGATCCATTGAGGTATTATTTTTCTCTAATGACTCTATGTAGTCATAGATTTGTTGTTGTACTGGATCTATGCTAGGAGAAGCTCTGCTCGAGCGGCCTTCAAAATTCTGTGGAGGAGAGTTTTGTGGACTATTTTCAGATGGAATGTTGTCAGAAGACTGAACTGGGGTTTCTTCCTCTAAGTTTATGAACTGGGCTTCTTTTAATGTCACCTTCCTCACCTTACCTCGGAGTCTAGAGCTCATTCTCAGGTTTTGGAAGCTTAGGGTTTCTTCTCTTATGTCCTTCTTCCTCTTTCCTATCTCCTTAATCTTGGTCAGTCTTTCGAAGAGTAACTATTCATCTTCTTGTGGTGATGAAGGTTCAGGAATGTCTTCATTGATTTCTTCAGCTCTCTCTTTTATTTTTCCTCTCTACTTCGTATCCTCTGGTTTAGAAGCTGTCTCTGCATCATTCTATTGTGAGAAGGTTTGAATATTAATGTTGATCTTTCTCCTCCTACTTTTCTTACCATGAATCTCCTCAGGTGACTCTGGAGCATCCTGGAAAAAATTGCTCACCAAGAAATCTACCCATGTATCCCCTATACTTCTCAAATGGAATTCAACTAGTATTTTCACTAATTCATGATGATACATAGTTGTTTTTATGGATTCAATTTTCGTTTGGACATTTGTAGCCATTATTCTCAGACTGTTTAGAAGGAAGAAGGGAAGGTTGATGGTTCCATTTTCTAAAAAATTCATTAATAAGTGTTTATGGTAAACATACATAAACCCAAATCTTTCGTCACATGTAATGAATTTTTTCAATATTAACAGCATATTACTCCATTTGTTCTTAAGTGCTAAAATAGGAATTCCCTTTCTAAATACTGTAGCATCCATACCTAGGTTTCTAAGGATCACTTTCCAAGATTCACCATGAAATTCCTTGTTTTTAAACCATCTTTCTCCTTGTCTCGGCAGCTCTGTTGCTTCAGCTATAAAGGATTCTATGACTGCAAATTTGATATCCCCTATCTCCACTTCTGTGCCATCAAATGACCTTGCAAAAGACTTGGTAATTTCCTTATGGAAGCCGTCAAAATTTTCAATAAAATTTAACCATCTGGCCTTCTGTATTATCCCTTTAAGCTATGGATGCCCCTCCATATACTTTACCCCTACGGGCTCTATCCTAACAATAAGCCCCATGCCCCCTGTTTTCGGTTAACCTTCAAAATTACTCGCATTGTCCATGAAACGAGTTCTATTTAAGAAATGGAATGACTGTGTGTATGGAAATGGAATGAATGTGTATATATGAGAATGGGAAGACTGTGTGTATATGAAACGATTGCATGAATATGAAAGAAAAACATAAGAGTTTTCATGTGATAAATAAACATTAATGGTTTAGAGAGTTGTAGATAGGTAGGTCATATCATTCTCTCGACCGTTAACAAGTGTAGTTGCGGAGGACCGTTTGAGTACAAGTTATGGAGTTTGAAGCGGAGATTTGTTATGAAAGAATCATTGAGACCGTTTGTCATTAAAGATGGAAGATATAGCGGAGACATTGTGGCAGTCAAATCAAATGATGGTTGATTAAGGAGACATGTGATTATACATACTATACAAACTTATGTTTTCAAATTGCTTTTTGAAATACATTTTTGCATTTACCTTTGGAACCTTTACCTTTCACTTGCTAATTTTTTTGATGTTGATCCACAGGTACCTTGAGCATGATTGGTCTTCATAAATTGATTTTCCCTGCATACATGATTTTATTATGAACTATACACTTGTGCCTGAACTGATAAACAAATTGTAGTTGCAGAATCAAATTAGTTGTAGAACAGAATCAGTTGCAGGACAGAATCAACTACAAAACGTGAAACAGAAAGTAGAATATGGCGTATGGATCATGAATGAAATGGAAATGGCTATGTAAGTGAAATGAAATGAGATGTAAAACAAGATGATAAATGAAATGAAGATGGAATGAATATTGAAAAAAGGAAAAAATTTATTGATGAAATATGCCAATGGGATGAAGTGAAACTGTAAAAATAAAACAGAGTGAGGTGAGATGAGATGATGAATCTTGCAGAATCTAAAATGCAGAGTGATTGTGGCTTTTTGTCACTACTTATTATAGAAAGGAAATGGAAAATATAGGGTGTCAGAAACCTCTGATTTTCACCCTGTATTTTATGTATAAGTATGCCAATCAATGATTGGTTTTCAACCTTATACAATTTATTTTTTATTTTTTATTTTTTTTTTATTTGTGTTTTTTTCATAGGAAAAATAAAGACTAAGTTAATGGAGAAGAAGGATTCTTCTTCACTAACTTCATTTCAGAATTGTCTTGGAAAATCTTAATGAACTCCTCTTTTGAAATTGGTTTCTGATATATCTTTAATCTATGACCATTCACAAGAAGAGGAGTGTTTCTTTCAGCTATTGTTTTTATCCTTACTGCTCCATTACTAAATATTTTTTCAATCTCATATGGCCCAAGCCAATGAGTTTGAAACTTCCCTTGAAAATCTTTAAACTTTGAATCAAATAATAGCACCCAATCTCCCACTTGAAACCTCTTGTCCTTGATATATTTTTCATGCCATTTATCCCTCTGTTGTTGGACTATACTAGTCCTTTGAACTGCCTATATCTGATTTCATCAAGTTCATTTAATTGCTCCAGCCTATGCTTTTGTGCCTCTGATAAATCTAGTCCTAGTTGGACTGTCATCTTGAAAGTTTTGATTTGGAACTCTATAGGGAACAGGACTTGTTTCCCATAAACAAGTTTATAGGGTGTATGTCCCATTATGTTCCTCCATGTAGTTCTGCAAGCCCATAGGGCTTCAAGAAGCCTTTCTTCCCAATATCTTCTACGCAGATGCATAGTCTTGGTGAGAATTCTTTCAATCACTTTATTTGTAAATTCCACTTGACCATCTACTTGTGGATGATAGGGAGTATATTTCCTATGCTTGATCTTGTATTCTTCCATAGGCCCTTCCACCATGTTATATGTGAATTGAGATCCCTGATCTGTCACAATTTCTCTTGGAACACCAAAACGAGTGAAGATGTCCTCGAAAAGAAAATTAACTACAGATTTTTCATTAGCAAAAGGTAATGCTTTGGCTTCTATCCATTTAGTGACATAATCAATGCATACCAATATATATGTTTTCTACTTAGATGGAGGATTAATTGGTGCAATAAAATCTAAGGTCCACTTTTCAAAAGGTTTGATGAGTACTTGAGTTTGTAATGGCATTTCATTTGAGGGAGCAGGTTTCCCTACCCTTTGGTAGTTGTCACATATCATGACATATTCTTTAGCATCTTTGAAGATGGATGGCCAATAATATCCTAAAGAAAGGATTTTATAGGTTTTCCTCTTGTCAACAAAGTGTCCACCACACGACTCATCATGACATGCCTTAAGAATATCGGGCAGTTCATCTTCCCTGACACAACTTCTGATCATAAGATTTGGGCTTGTTTTATACAATTTGTTAGTGATCCATGAATACCTTGCACTTTCCTGAATAATCTTTCTTTTCTCTCTAGGAAACAAATGTGAAGGTAACTTCCCTGTGACCAAATAGTTAGCAACATCTGCAAACCAAGGAGTTTGAGTAGTTACTGCAAAAATATATTCATTAAGAAACTTATCTTCAACCAGAGAATCTTCTTTCATATTCTGAATCCTGGATAAGAAATCAGCAACTGTGTTTTGTTTTCCAAGTCTATCTATCACAATAATATTGAATTATTGCAAAAGTAAAATCCATCTTGTAACTCTACCATTAGTAATCGGTTTATTCATTAAATATATGTTAGCATTATGATGAATGTGTTGTACTTGATGGCAACCCTCTTGTAGTAGAACAACTCACTTATACATGGTAACTAGAAGAATCTTCACAAGAGATATCAGATGTGACATTAATACATGGTAGTTGTGTTAACAGATGTGATGCAGGGTAGTTCAAAGGAAATGACAGTTCACAGTGCAGCAAGTTAACATTATGATACAGGTGTTGTCCTTGATGATGAAGATCAAAATACTACAGGTTAACAGTATTGAATCACAGTTCAGGCTAACAAAATGAAATAAAAAGAGGTATACGCATGTTTACCTTGACCAAGTTGCGTATACACGCAGGTTCATTGAGTAGAAGGTGTGTATGCGTATACACGCACTTTCATGCAAGGAAAAGTGCGTACATGTCGGAAACTAAGTTTTTGGTCCATGGTATTTGGTCTGAGGTATTGACCCCAGGTATTTGGACCAAGGTATTAGTTCTAAGTGGTTTTGGACCATGGTATTGAGTAAGGCCTAAGACTATAAAAGGAGGAGAAGATCATTAAGCAAAGACACTCAAAATGTCTCAAATATTTGATGAAGTGTGAGATCCAGTATGTAGGTTATGGGTTTATGATGCTTTACTTGATCTGAGCCAAGGAGGAATCTCAGCAGTTGATGGAGGACAAGATCTAATGTTGGATCAGGATCTTATGGCTTCGAATGAATCATCTCTATACAGTTTGATCATGCTTATTCTAGATCTGTATACTGACGCATGTAATGTTCTGTAAATATTATGATCTAACTCAAGTCTGGAATAACTGAAAATTATGAATGAATATTTACAGATGTATACGTTGTTTGACTTTGATAAAAGTGCGTACACATGAAGGTTAGATACATCTAAGTAGTGTATACCATATGAACTATGATGTTTGAAGTTACAAATGGTTCTGGTTGTTGATGCAAAGTACTGAGTTCTAGTGATTGTTTACTGGTGACAGTATTCTGCATATTTAGATTGGTTGATTGTGATTAGCTTCAGTGTTGATGGATGAGATCTAAAAATGGATCAGGATCATAATGACTTATCTTTATGTGATCTGATGGACTAGATCTGGTTGCTAACACATGTACTATCCTTTTCTATGTAATGATCTGGGTATGTTTGTAGTCGGGAAGTGCAACGAAGTTATAAGTAAGTATTTGATGACATTTACGTTGGTTTGCTTTGGTGAAGATGCGTATACACGCTAGTTCGGCTCTTCCAAGTAGCGTATGAACTCTGGTACATGATTTTTGGTGATACAGTTGGCTCTGAATGTTGTTGCAGAGTTTTGGGTTTCGCTCTGTTTTGGTGACATGGTTTCAGTGATTCAGTATTGGAGGATTGGTTGAAGCAATAGTTGTATTGTAGTGGTGATTGATTTTGAGCTTCAATGTTGTTGATGGGTCTAGTATGAAAATTGGATGAAATGTGGCCTTCAGATTATGATGTTGTGTTCCAGAGTATCCGATCTGAAAATTTATGAAATGTGGTACCTGGAGGAGGAAAGAAGGTTGTAGCCTTCTATGGGTCAGCATCTACGTACTAGTACATCAGCTAGTACAAAAGCTAAGGGGGTTATAGCTCCCTTCCACGAGAAGCTGGAGAACGAGAGAAGGTTGTAGCCTTCTGTAGGTCAGCACCTATGTACTAGTACATCAGCTAGTACAAGAGCTAAGGGGGTTGTCGCTCCCTTCTAGGAGAAGATGGAGAATGAGAGAAGGTAGTAGCCTTCTGTAGGTAGAAGTCTATGTACTGGTATAAGATTGTACCAGTATAGAAATATTGTAAAAAAAAGTTTCTTATTAAAAGAATATAGAGATGAATTGTAGTAGGTGGTTTTCACCAACATTGGGTTTCCACCTTACATCATGGTTTTCATGTGTGCTTCTTATGTGTGATTATCTGTTCTATTTTACTACATATGTTTATTGTTCATATGGTTAATGAAGTTCTGATGCACTGATTAAATATCAACATTTAATGGATTAACTGAATCATAAGTTTACTAGATATACGCTAGTTGCATTAGACACAGTTGCATGTACACGCAGGTTCCCTTAACTAAAGTAGCATATATGAATCTAAGTATGGAAATGAAAAAGTTATTGATTTGATAATACTGATTCACCCCCCCCCCCTCCCTCTCAGTATTATTTCCAACAATATCTAATTGCAGAGTGATCTGTATAAACAAAGGTTTCATAGCCTGTTATATAGTGTCTAAACTTGTTAATTGCATGAACAACAACTAAAAATTCCTTTTCAGTCACAGTATAATTTAACTCAGTGGGAGTCAAATTCTTACTTGTATAGTAAATGGCATAAGGAATCAAATATTTTTGTCCCAATACAGCTCCCAGGGTTGTATCTGAAGCATTTGTTGAAATATGGAAAGGGAGTTTCCAATTTGGACCTCTTAAAATGGGTGCTTCAGAAATTTTTATTTTTAAGGTTTCACAATGCTAATTGGAAATCAAAATTCCAATTGAATTCACAATTTTTTGTAAGCAATTTGAAGAGTGGGGATGCTATTTTAGTGAAATTTTCTATAAACCTTCTATAGTACCCTGTAAATCCTAGAAAACTTCTAACATCCTTTAGGCAATTTGGAATTGATAATTTAGAGATGACTTCAACTTTAGATTTGTTAACTTTAATCCCATCTCCTGAAATGTGATGTCCTAAAGCAATACCCTCTGTAAACATCATAAAACATTTTTCATGGCTTAGTGAACGGTTTGTTTCTTTACATCTTTTAAGAACTTTTTCTAAAATTTCCAAAGCTTCTTCAAATGTATTCCCATAGAGGGTAAAATAATCCATATATACCTCTATACAATCATGTATTAGATCAGAAAATATCCCTAGTACTGCTCTTTGGAATGTCACGGGTGCATTACATAACCCAAAAGGAAGTACTCAGTAAGCATAAGTTCCCCATAGACAAGTGAATGTGGTTTTATCCTGATCTTCAGGTGCTACCTGAATTTGATTATAACCACTAAAACCATCCAAGAATGAGAAATAATTGCCTGCTAATGTACCTAATACTTGATCTATAACAGGCAAAGGGAAATCATCTTTAAGGGTTGCTTTATTTAGTTCTCAATAATCAATGCACACCCTCCATTTACCATTCTTTTTAGGCACATTTACCAAAGGAGAAACCCATTGGTTATCTAAAATTGGGTAAATGAAGTTTACATTCAATAATTTTTGGAGCTCTTCTTTCACAATGTCACTAAGATTTGGATTCATCCTTCTCTGACGTTGTTTGATGGTCTACTATTTTCCTCAGTGTAGATGTGATGGATACAAGTCTTAGGATCAATGTCTTTCATGTCGGTGTATTCCCATGCAAATGTTGTAAAGTGTTTTTGTAATGTCTTCATTATCTCTTCTTGTTGTAGTTTCTCCAAGTTTTTGTTTATGTTCAATGTCCTACTTGGGAAAATTTCAATTGTAGAGCTACCAAACTCTTCCATAGAATAGAGAGACATCTGCCTAGATGACAAATATTCAACATTAGATTTTTCTTGAAATTGCTTATGGTCATATTCTGAAGATGATTCAAAATTTTCAAATATATTTAAAATTTAACTATATTCACTAATTTCTGAAATAGTAAAGAGAGGTTGAACATCATCTTCATCATCAATCCCTTCTTTGTCATCTATTACTGTGATTGAGTTTTCTAGAGGATATAAAGTAAACTTTTTTGTTGAATTACCATTAGAAATATACATGTCACCAGATCTACAACTAATAAAAGCATCAACTGTGGACAGCCAAGGTCTTCCTAATATGAGTGGATGTTCTCCTAAATTGTTCTTGGGAGTTAAGATCATGAAATCAATAGGGTATTCCCAAGAATCTAAGGAACTGAAATATCTTCTAACACTCCATCTGGTTTGATTATTGATCTATCTGCTAGTTGTAGTAAGGTAGGTGTGTAGAGAAGATTAGGAAGCTTGAGTTGCTCCATAGTTTGTTTGGTCATGATGTTTATTGCTGCCCTTAAGTCAATCAATGTATTTGGAATTTCAATTCCATTGATATGTGTTTTGACAATTGGACTTCCTGGATCCACATATTTTGTATGGCAATTTTTCTCATCATTATGTCTGCTATTTTTCCTACTAGGTGAATTCTTTTTGTTTCCTTTGTTTTTCTTCATGGTTTCCTTATGCTCAACTCCTTTATTGTTTTGGCTAGAATTGGAATTTATTTAATGGCTTGTAATAAAGGGATTTTGATATAGATATTGTTCAATTCATCTAGAAAATCATAATTGGGCAACATAATCTACTTTTCTATTCCTCTATCAATTTGTAACCTTTCAAGAAAAGGAGGTGTAGAAGTAGATGCTGGTTGCTCATTAACAGGAGTTGTGTTCACTAATTCTTTTTGTTTTTCTTTTTCAATATTTTGATTTTGGAGAGATGTTCCCTCAAAACTTTTATTGACCTTTAGAGAATCTTCCTCAGAATTGTCCTGTTCCTGAATAACTACAGAAGGTTTTTCCTTTTCCAATATCCTCCCAGATCTTAGTTGAACATCATTAAGATCTAGAGGAGTAATCATGTAAGTTGGAAATTCCTTCTACCATGTAAGCATTCTGAGGGTTTTTATTGTTGGGGTTTGGTAATGGTTAGGTAGGTAGCTGACTTGGTTTTTGCTGAAATGGAAGTAAGAGTTGAGGATTTTGGTTTTGTTGTGGAGATTATTATGGAAATGGTAATGAAAGTTGAGGGTTCTGATTTTGAAGTTGTGGCTGCTGATTTTGTTGTTGAATGTGTGGGGGAGGATAGTTCTGATATGATGGAGGATATTGATAATATTGAGAAAATCTCCCATAAGGATTTTGTACTCCTTGTGCCCATGGTTGAGATTGAGATTAAGGTTGAGGTTGAGGCCAAGGTTGAGATTGAGATTGAGGTTGAGAACAAGGTTGCTGTCAAGAATTCCAATTTGTTGGGGGCTAAAGATACATTTGATTGTTAAATCCCTAATTTTGTGGCCCCTTCCAAGGTCTTCTAGCAACAAAACAAAGAGGTTCTAAAGAATTTGGGACTGTTTCGTCTTGAAAGATAGCCTTAAGACCTGGAATTGAAGGAAAACACTTGGTCTCATGGCTTTCTAAGAAAATCATACAACTTTCTATAATTTTTGCATCTAAAGGGCATTCCCTTAGAGCATGTTTTTTCTGCATTTTGGACAAAAAATGGCTAAAGCATCAGCCTCGGTTTTCTACTTGTTTTGTATTTTAAGGGTGTCTAATTGCTCACTAAGGCTCCCTAGAATGTCAATTTTAAATTCATCAAGCATATTGCCAATTTCTGCCCTACTTACAGATCCAGTTGCAAATTTGTTTACTCTAACAAGAGAAGGATCTCTTGGACCTTTCCCAGTTTTGGATTTCCCTCTTGAGAGATGAACACATAATTCTCCTATATCATTTAATGGGAGTTGAGAGATATCTCCCTTCCCCATCATGTTAAGGATATCTATCCACTCATATCTAATGGCCTTTAATAAAAGAGCTTTCAAGGTATCTTCATCTAAATTTTCCATTTTTGCTCTTTTCAAATTATAGTTGAATCTCTCAATCAAATCCTTTAAGTTTTCATCCTCTCTTTGCATCATTTTGAACACTTCATCTTTATGATTAGTAGGCATGCAATAATCTAAGTACTTATCCAAAAATGTTTTTTTCATGTCATTCCATGTTCTAATGGACTAAGTGACTAACCCCAGGAACCACTTCAAAGCAACTCCTTTTAGTGTTGAAGGAAACAAATTGATTTTTTGAGAGTCTTCTAAATAATCGTAGGTTCTACACAAGACTTAAAACTAAAATAATAATGTTTCAGGATCCTCACTTTTTAACCCATGGAAGTTTGGGAGGACAGAAGGTAATATATTTTTCATGGTGGCATTTGTTTCCTTATCCACTATAGGGAATCCAAAAGAATTATCTATTTCCCTATTTCCTCTGCCTCCTCCATTATTTCCTCTACCTCCTCCATTGTTTCCTCTACCTCTTCCTCTGCCCCCTTCAAACAGACTAAATTTCCCATCATCTCCTTCTTCTGCCATTATAGTTTCCTCAGAGTCAGTATAAGGTTCAACCTGCAAGGTTACGTTCTCTTCCTCCGGTTCTTCTATAAATAGGATATGGGAGAGAGGATATACTTCTTCTTCCTCACCAGGTATTCCTAATTCTTCAACTAAAATGGGCTCTCTTGTGGAGGTGAAAAAATTTATTCCTATTGTTGGAGATTCAAAAATTTTCTCCTCTAATGCTGGCTTGGTAGTAGGAGATTCTTTTGATTGAATTTCTGCCTCTGGAATTTCAGGTGTTCTATGGCTGAGAGTATGAGTTTGGGATGGAGGTGTATCTTTCCTTGTTCTTGGTGGAGTAGATGGTGTTGTAGGAATTGAACTACTGCCCCTAGCTATAAATCTACGCCTAGAGTCTCTTTCTCTATGCATATCATTTTTTTTTAATGTAAGAGATAAGGCTACCTAGTTACACTTCCTCGACAACGATGCCAAAATGTTTGGTCAATTTAGTGTCCTAAATTGCTCTACATAAATTATCAATCCAGGTATCATAAAGTGATGAAGTGTAGTGCACTGTTTGTGCTAGCTAACCCTTATTACTTCGTTGTTTTTGTGTTTTATGTTGCTTTGGGGGGTTTTTTTAGTCTTTTAATTCCTAATGATTTACAATGTAATTATCAGAACTTAAATCTAACTTTCGTAAAGTCGGCTCAAAATCTAAAAATGAAAACAGAGATAAGAAAGACTTGGAAGCACAGCTAAGCAAGAAATGAAAACAAAGTTTCTATTCCTGTTTTACCATTATTTCCAAATCATGAATTAAAACTAAAAGTAAAATTTGAAATTGATATCAAACTAATTACATAAATAAAACTAAATGAAATACTTAGTTACTCTGCCTCTTAATTTTGGGAGAAAGTCTCCTCGGGATGACATTTGAGGAATTTTGTACTTCATTAATCTAAGAGAAAACAAATACAGAGATGCAACAATAACTCATTGCAGAAATGAAATGTTCAACTACTTAGTTAAGGATGAGTTTATCAACTTGAAGGGTTTTCCATAAACATTCATTAATACTATGAGTCAGTAGACTAAAAGTGAAATGGAAAAGACAGTAAATGACACTGATTAGTTTAATTAAGAATTTAAATTATCAAAACAGTGAATGAAGTAACTATTGATTTCTATATTCTAAGCTACTGATAAAAACTAGAAAGAGATCAAGAAAATAGAAGATACTCTAAATTATGAACATTGTTAATAAGAAAATGATGGAAAATGCATTATAAGCATTGTTAGTAATAAAATGATTATAAACACTATGAAATAGAATGACGAATTTACACTTAACAAGAAGAAGAAAAAAATAAAATGAAATGAAACCTTCTTCAGTGCAGGGGCCCTCTACAACTGATTAGGCTACACTTGGTCAATCAAATCCAAGAAAAATCCTTCAGATTTTCATAAAACATGTAGTCTTCATATTAAAAACATGGACACAAAATGCCCATAAATTACAGAGTTTAGAACTTCGATTTCTCAATAAAACTATTACTATCACAACTAAATTCTTCGATCCTTTACACGGGTATTTATAAGAAAAATTATATAACTTTTTGTGGAGAAAAACATGCTATAGCCAAACACGTAGAAGACGGATATAAGGAATTTCTTCCTCAGCTACTAGAGACATAAATCCAAGACATGGCCGCTGTTGGATTCAGTTGTACAGGTAGCTATTGGAGTCCGTAGGTACAGGTAATTACTCCGGATAATGCTTCCAATCACTGTGAAACGTGTTAATTAGCCACGAAACAGAGACTTGTTACCTTCGGTCTCTACGTTTGACTTATCCATTGATTTTAGTCTTATGCCATCTCCTTTGTCAACCTGGGTTAAGTGAATAGGACAAGGTCCATGTCATGATGATTTCCAAGCTGCCCATGTAGCTAGTTTCTCCTTCTAACACCTAGAACATGTTAGAGCATGAAGGTAGCTACAAAACAACCCATTAGCTATAGAATAGGTTGCGTTTTGTAGCTAATATACAAAAGTTTATTCAAATAGAAAAACTTAAAAGCATAACATGTAAATGATTAAATGTCCTCCTCAAGATAGTATATACCAGTCATTGGTGATGAGAATGCATCTTTATTATGGAAAAAACAGAGAAAAGGAATGAGAAGAGTTTCTAGGGAAAGAGTAATTTTGAGGCTCAACATTAAGTCCTTGGCTTGTTCCTTCAACTAATTGGAGACATATCATTTTTTCTAAATCATATTGAGGATTAGACAGGGGTGTCCACTTTACCCTTATTTATTCATCCTTAAGTAGGAAATTGGAACATGAACACAATATTTGAGCTTTCCCTAACATTCAATTTTTAGGGGAAGTGAGAAGTATAAATGTGACATCCCTTGGTTAATATTCCATCATTGTAAATACTTGTAATTATCTAAAAGGATGAGAGAAAGAGGCACAAATTTGGTCAGTTTCTTGAGGAGGGAGATTGTTTGAGGAAATGGTTAATTTAAATGTATCATTAATAGGTTGGTTGAGAAGTTAATGGGAAGAATGGGAAATAAATTAACTAACAAGACAAGTACGGGACCATGTGTATGTTGGCTATAACAACAAGCAACAAAGAACACAACATCTGCGTTGTCTAGCAATTGGCTACGTGGAACCTTGGAGAAGGATATATAGTTGGTTTGTTAGGGGGAAACAAAACTAGTTGGGGAAGGTAGAGAGGGAGAGAGGAGACACACATTCACTCTCTCATGCATGAGCAGTGGAAAAGGAGGAAGGAAGTGTGCATAAGAAGTGAAGTAGAGAACTCAATCTCTCATGCATGAGCAATGGAGAGAAGGAATGAAGCATGAATATGTAGTGAAATAGAGAACTCACTCTCTAACACATGAGCAGTGGATAGAAGGTAGGAAACATGCATACCTAGTGAAACAGAGAAATAACTCTCAAAAAACATGTGTGGTGGAGAAAAAAGGAACAACATTGAGACCTAGTACTAATTCCTCCAAGGATCAAAGGTGTCGAGGAGAGCAATGGTCAAGATACAGTAAAGATGTACCAGTTAATGAAACCTTGAGAGGCTTGCTAGGTGAAAGCACTATAAAGAGAAATGGATTTCTTGTGAGGCTAAAGAACCCATTAGAAGCTCATGGATTGATGAACCTACTAGACTGGGAAGAGTCCCTTAAGTACTTGTGAGGTTTGATGAACCACTAGGTGTTGCCTTGGGGTTGAAGTTCTGGTGCTTGAATCACTAATGGACAACCTAGAGAGGTGAACTCTTTATCCATTAGTAGTTTATCCATTGAGGAAAATTCCCTTGATGTGGACTCCCTTACCCTGAAAGTGAGTTTAGACTCTCTATATTGTGGTATCGTAGAATGGATGTTAAACATGTCTGTAAAGGTTCAATTTCCTCTGAAAACCACTCCACCTCAAGCACTAGAATATGGCTCAAGGTTGAAAGCTACAAGTAATTATGGTTGTATATTTCTATGGTTTGGTGGAGAGTTAGAGTCCCACTCTTATTGCCATATCTCTTATAAGAGCAGTATTCTCTTAAGCCCAATAATTGTGATTATTACATCTTTGTTTATTGTATTGAATGAATGTCGTGCTAATGTTGAGGAGTGTTGTTTCCTGCATGAATGAGGATTTCAATGAACATTCTTGGTGCATATTTATGGGCTTGAAATTAACCTTAGTTTCCTAAGTTTGAAGAGATGGGCAATCTTTTTCTATGGCTAATGACTTGCATTGAAATGTTTGAAAACTTTGGCTAATGTGTTGATAAGTCTACTTATACCCGCATGTATATGCATAAAACTAATCTAGGATAATGTTGGCTTGTTGGGGCCTGACCCAGGTTTAGAAGTGATTTAGCCAAACAAATCCTGAAACTATCGGCCCTCTCAGCGATAGTGGGTGGTGCGTGGACTGAGGTCTCACCTGAGGTAGTATGGGAGGGTGTTGGAACCAGGTTTCTACACCGTAGGGATGTCTTGATGAAGTCTAGGAAGTTCGCGAACCGAACCTGTGCTCTTGCACTGCTCCGTGCAGCTGGCTATCCTTCGCAGTTGTGCAATTGCTCCCATGCAGCTCTGTAAAGAGTGCAAAGAGGTACTATCTAGATCCTTTATCCTTACTGTGCTATTATTATATATCTTAACTTAATTATGTGGACCCAATACTTTCATTAATCATTCAACATTCATAACAAGTGTGTGCAATCATAAAATTGTAAAGAGATGCATAAATATAACAGAAGCACAGACACACGATATTTCATAATCAACTTATCTTTTATTAATTCTTTTTCCAAGTACAATCCCAACTCTACCCTGTGCACTCAGTTGCAAGGGTCCGGCACATAGTTGCGGACTCTACGAGGCCTCTATGCACTCAGCTACAGAGCCTCTTACTACTACTACAACCTAAGACTCAAACTTACAGACTCGGAGCTAATTCATCATCCAAAATTCATATTACCCCCCTCATGATTAGAGCCTTGCTCTATTTATACAATCCCATGGTCTGCAGACCATGGGTAGGCCAACATATCATACATTAAATTACATTATTTTAGGGTAGACAACCCTAGACTCTC